>CAUYPK010078914.1:0-61801 GCA_963574355.1 Loris lydekkerianus | reverse complement strand
GAGATGTTGCGTGGATGTGGAGAAAAGAAAACGTCTACACTGCTAGTGGGAATGCAAATTAATACATTCCTTTTGGAAAGATGTTTGGAGAACACTTAGAGATCTAAAAATAGATCTGCTATTCAGTCCTATAATTCCTCTACTAGGCATATACCCAGAAGACCAAAAATCACATTATAACAAAGATATTTGTACCAGAATGTTTATTGCAGCCCAATTCATAATTGCTAAGTCATGGAAAAGCCCAAGTGCCCATCGATCCACGAATGGATTAATAAATTGTGATATATGTACACCATGGAATATTATGCAGCCTTAAAGAAAGATGGAGACTTTACCTCTTTCATGTTTAGATGGATGGAGCTGGAACATATTCTTCTTAGTAAAGTATCTCAAGAATGGAAGAAAAAGTATCCAATATACTCAGCCCTACTATGAAACTAATTTATGGCTTTCACATGAAAGCTATAACCTAGTTATAACCTAAGAATAGGGGGAAGGGGGAAAGGGAGGGGCTGGAGTGGGGAGGTGGGCAGAGGGAAGATGATTGGTGGGATTACACCTGCAGTGCATTTTACAAGGGTATATGTGAAACTTAGTAAATTTAGAAGGTAAATGTCTTAACACAATTACTAAGAAAATGCCAGGAAGACTATGTTAACCAGTGTGATGAAAATGTGTCAAATGGTCTATAAAACCAGTGTATGGTGGCCCATGATCGCATTAATGTGCACAGCTATGATTTAATAAAATAAAAAAAAAAGAAAGAAAATGAAGTCAAAATGATAACCAGGGCTCCAGGAAATAGAGTATGCCCTGTACAATATGGTAACTTCTAGTCATATTTGACCACTGAGCACTCAAAATGTGGCCAATGTATGACATTAAATAACTGAGGAATTACATTTTTAATTGTATGTTGTATTCAATTTTTTGATATATTAAACCTGAAAGACTTTTATCATTGGAGATGCAAATTTTAAGCATGTTTCAACTGTAAACTTTATGATACCTAAATATAGATCAAGTATCCCTGCATAAAATTTAGCATCCAAATTGAGAAGTTCTATTAAGTGTGAAATATCCACTGGAATTCAAAGTATGAAAACATAACTTTCATTATTGTGTACAGTACGATATTGGATACATTCAATTAAATAAAATGTATTCTCAAGCATAATTTCATATTTCTTCAACCTATGTTAATGTGACTATTAGAAAATGTACCATCACTTGTGTTTTTCATTATGTTTCTAGTAGCGCACTAAAGGCCATGGTAAGAAAATTGTCTGTTGTCCTGAAAGAAATGACAGTATATTGGAAGATTTATTTTTTGAAACATTATTTTGGATAGCTGTCACTTATATTTTTTATCTAAATTAATATTTAGATAGATTCATACTCTATGTACATAGCAACATATATAATGCATGCTTTCATTATTTACAGCAGTGCTCTTTCTAATTGTATTACTTAGAATTTTTATATTTATCTAAATATGAAAGAAAAAGATAGACCACATAAATGCTATTTTTATCCCATTGCAACTCTCTTTAAACCTGCACAACACTAGCAAGTCACGTTCACTATTTCCAGAAACAAAATTCGAAGAACCTTCAGGTCTCTATGCGGGTTCCTAAGGATCCCATCCAGTAAGTATCCACACAGTGTGCCTCTGCAATCTACCTGTCAAAGAACTCGTCTGGACAATGCCATCTCCATGTTGAATGTTCTCAACACTAGAGCTGCACTAGACTTAATAAAATAAAGGCAAACACACTGTGTGACAATGGAAATGATTTTTTAATGTTTAACCTAGGGAAAGGGAGGGAAAGCTTAAGATTTACATTATCTATGTAAATAGAATACTTACCAATTTCAAAGTTTCAGTGTCCTGCAATGGTTCAATAAGTAATATGCAAAATTGATACCATATAACAATAATAAATAATAATTTAAATATCCTTATCATGCAATTTTAAAATTTTTATCTCAATTAAAATTTATTTCTTTAGAGAGGAAAGGAGATAGTCAATAGACAGAAAAAGAGACTATTTTTTGAGATGCAAATCTTGCTCTGTAACCCCCAGTAGAGAATAGTGCTACCATCACAGTTCACTGCAACTTTAACTCCTGGGCTCAGACAATCCTCCTGCCTCAGCTTCCTGTGTGGAGACTACAGGTGCCCACAGTGTGCCTGGCTAATCTCTCTATATTTGGGGTTTCGCTCTTGCTCAGGCTACTCTCAAAGACTATTTCTTCTAAATATATTTCTCTTTTGTGCACGAGACTACTATTAGTGTTATTGGCAATTAAACATGTAGATCCATTGTGTATCAATAGAAGAGTGGAAACTGTAATACATAAAATAAATGAATTAAGTTATGAGTAATTCTTTGAAGACATGACCTTCTCTAAGCTCTGTCAAGTATATAGCCTGTCTTTCTGAAATGGCACTTACAAAGGTTTTGTACCCTAATTTAACAGCCATTCACTGGACTTATTTTTTACTTAGATCTCTCCTAATACCAGTGAAATAGGGTTTTTTAAAAAGGAGACTGGATGGTAAAAGCAGTAATTTCTCATCAGGGAAGATTTAATAAGTGGAAGCTATTAGCTAACTAAAGGACAGAAAATAGACTAATTTTTCAAAAATACATTCTTTTGATGTTATAAATTGTTCCAATTTTCAGGGGAAAAAAAAAATCTCTGATGGATTTACCTTTAATATAGCTTCATAATACATGGGAAAAGAATATTTTATTGTTTATAATTATTAATTATCATTAGTTGAAAATAATCCAATAAGATTATCCAGTTTTATCAAAATTTATTTCTTATAGATTGTTACACATTTTTGTGTGAAGATTATTCTATGAAACCTAATTTTATTAACATTATAGTAGATCATTTTATTTATATATATCGGGGTATTATTATATGAAAGAAAATATAACCCCATGCTCCGTGATTATGGTGATAAAAATAACAACCAGAAAATGATCTTATTTACAGAGAGATGTTTTCCAATTTAAAATGTCTTTTTCCCATACAAATGACCGTATATCAACAGCTTTTACAAGGAATCTTACCAGACAAAAGCAAGTTAGAATGCGCTATTATTTTTAGTGAAATTTATGATAGTCTAGGCTCAATTCATGTTTATGTTTACAAATTTTTTTAGTTATTTGGTTTGAATATCCACTATTCCTTTTAAAAATACCAACTGTCATTGTTGAAAGAACTTAAAATCTAACGTGTATGGGATTTTATATTCACCACAATGAAACACAATCACGACCTCCTGCTAGTTAATCTATGGAAAACATTGTAATGAATCCTTGAGGAGGCATTTCTTAAGAGAACATAGAGTGGAACACGGGGTTCCTGGTATTCAAGGGATAAAATTTGGGTACACTACTGGTAATTGGATACTTAGATGTTTCCACCCCTTTAACATAAGCAAAGCTGACTATGTATCAAATTTAGTTAAACACACATGCTAAGGATGCTTCCCCAGCACATTTTATAAGAACTTGCCCGGGCAACTGTCCCAGAAAATCTCCTTTCTACTTTCCCCTCTCTCATCCTCCTCTCTCCCTCTTTCCTTCTTAATTCTTTTCTTTCTTCCTACACTTCTTACCTTCCACCCTTCTTTCCTTCCTTGCTTCCCTCTCATCCTGTTATCTATATTTATTTTTAGAAAGTAAGTCAATATATACATTTTCCATTTTATAAACAAAAGCCTTTAAAAACTATTTTAAATGTTTGTTAGTTATTTGACATTTTATGGAGAACTTACTCTATGTTAGTCACTGCAGAAGAAGTTTTAAGTATTTTTCTAACATTAACAAATATGCAACTTTATTAAGTGAGTTTACTAAAGTTACCTCCATTTCACACATAGTGACACTGAGACAAGGAGCTCTTCAGTAGCTTGCTGAAGGTCACAGATTATGAAATAGAAGGATGAGAGTCACAATCCAAGATAGTAGGCATCAGATCCCTGTTATTAACTATTATGTTATGATGCTATCACAAATATCACTGCCCACTCAAAAATGAAAAAATGCATGTCTTTTGAAAACCCCTGAAAAGGAAAGTTTAAAATGATTTTAAAATCTTAAAGTATACATAAAATTGCTATTTTAAGTAAGATTCATGCTCATTCAGTCCAGGAATACCTCGCTATCTTTCTGATGTTATCTTTAGAAGAAACATTTATGGTGTTGTGATTTGTAAATCTATTTGAAACTTTATAAATTAAATTACTTTTCCTTTCTAAATCATGCCTGGGGAGTAGTGGTCTTCGTTATTTACTATTAATGGCAGGTACTCAGTATACTTGCTTCTTTTTTATTTAACCTTACTTCATTTATTTCATAGCTCAGGATATAGTGACAAAAAATATTTTCTACTAGTATTGAAGTAAATTTTTATTTGAAAACTGAAGGCCTTAAAAAGGTAATCTGAAATTCGTTTTACCTTAAGCTTAAATATTTAAAAGATAACAGATGAAACTAATTTTCTCATGTAATGTTCTAATTCAGTGGTTCTCAACCTTCCTAATGCCGCAACCCTTTAATACTTCATGAAGTAGCAATGAAAATAATTTTATGGCTGGGGGTCACCACAACATGAGGAACTGTATTTAAGGGTCACGGCATTAAGCAAGGTTGAGAACCACTGTTCTATGTAAATAGTTCCAGGCAACCTAGAGGAATAAAATCTAGTCTTCCCATAAGAAACATTTGATATAATATACATTTGATGTCATGTATAAATGTTCCATGCTGCACATTTTGGAAGCTGTGCTCAATGAATAAAAGAGAATTTCACACTGATTTTCTGTAGTTTGTTCACATTTCGCATTCAACCATTTAGGCATATGTTGAAAAACCAAAGATTTTAGCCCACACAATCATCACATTTTGAGATAAAGGGCATTTCGTAGCTGGGAAAAGAGAAAAGTGCCAGTAGATAAAATCAGATAGAGCGTATAATGAAAATATATAGCAAAATGTCAGTATTTAACATATCATGAGCATTTATCTAACATAAGATACTTGTAGAAAAACATTGCTTATTATAAAATGGAAAAAAAAATCTTGAAGAAATTAAACAGAAAACAATGGATATTATATTGGAATACTGTTATGAGAAGGAGGAATTACTTAATTTGGCAAAATGAACCCACATCAAAACCTTATAGTACAACTTAAAGTCCTGACAAGAAATAGCCCAGGTTCAGTAGCCTTCTTACAATTTCAGATAATTGCATCTGCTTATTCAGATACACTCATGGTCACAAAAATAAAAAATGGTACTACATTTGTGTCTTGTCTGGTTATTAAGAAAAATGACAGGTAGGTCACACGTTCATGTACTTTTTACTTTCGGTCTTTACAGACCTTTAACTTAACGAAGATACTACTGATGTCTATTTCTTTGGTTTACCTGCTGTTTATAGACAGTAAATACAGAACAAATTACAAATAGTGATAATAATCAAAAAGTAATTATTCTACTTCAGGATTGATTTTCCAATTCTTTTCTAACCATTTCCATCAAAGGAAAATTCTAGTGCTTCCTAGAAAGCTTAAAGCAGTTAAAAAAGAAAACATTCCATGTTTAGCTTGCAATTTGGGGAGTGTCTTGATTCTTATACAAAAAAATAGTTTGAGTTGATTATCATTCAATATATTATATTTTTATAAGTGCACATGTATTCCCTGTAAAACGTCTATGTGCCTTTTGGCAAAAGATTAAATTTGGGACAAAAATTATTTTTTAGAAGGACAAATAAGTGCAATGTCCTAAAATTGTAGGCAAGTCACAAATTAATATTATAATACCATAATTATAGTCAAGGGAATAATGATTACAGCTAAAATACTGAACTCTACTTATACAGTATCAAATCTCTTTTTTCCCCCCTTTTCCATTATTCCTCTCCGTGGGACAGATCCAAGTTTTGCCCACAGTAATTTAGAAGCACTGGTCCTGAAATAGAGGGGAAAGGCATCAATGACCATAATTGAGGCATTCACTCAACTTTCCTTTGAGAGCATATTTGATTGGCATAATATAAAAATAGAATACACATTTAGAAATAGACTTAAAACTGCTCTTGAAATGAGGACTAAATGGTTCATGAGATTGACAAGACAAAGATTCTATTACTCCAAATCACTGGCTTGAGTCCAGCTTCCATGAAAGTGACTAATTTATTACCATAGAATAATCTTCAGAAAACAATGTAGTCTACTAAGCTAATGTTTCCATATGAAGAGAGCTTTTAACAAACGCCAGATCCACACATAATGTACTATACATACACACAAGGAAACCACCAAAGCAAGAAGCAACTTAAAGTACATGTTCAGCATTTTATACAGGTGTTTCTAAAACTTTTTAAATCATTTTACTCTGAGCTTTTATACAAATGGTCTCTGAGCCTCTCTTACATGAGCAGTTGTGGGGAAGATTACAGGTGTGACTAAGTTAGATAATACAAGGCCTGAGGAACGATCTGTGAGAATGATTGTCAACACATTTTCTGAGTGAATAGCACATTGAGATTATTTTTTATTTTCTTAGTGATCTAAGTCCTAACATTCGCATTCTCGGTTTCAATTTCAACCTCCAGATCCCACTTAACATATGTAGCTCTCCGCGTGATGTGAAACTGCTGTTACGCCTTAAGAAGTCTCAAGTGCGTGTGTGAAGCGTAATCTTGCTGCTGCTGTCATCTTCCAGTTATGTCAGCTTCATTAATGTGAATTGTCAGCCCTTGGTTGGGGAGATGATAGATAGATAGAGGGATGTATGAATGAATGATGACTATTTAGCCTAGTTTGCAGGCTAAATAAGAGGGAATTAAGGTGTAAATATTCCTAAATTAAGAGAGAATTAATGTGTAAATGTTCCTGTCACCATTTCTTTTTATTGTCCACCTGCCAGAGAAATATTATAATCAAAGTCATGTTCAGTATTTAGCCAGGAAAATTATTCTCCAAAGTCTGCTCTAAAAATAGTACTTTGGTAAATAAAAATGTATATTTTGTTACCTTAAATTTCTAAAAAAATTTTTTTCCCTTTGGGAATTTTCTAACCTGAATCAACTCTCTATTTGCCTATTACCTAAAGGAAGAAGAAAACAAAAAGAAATACACAGACAACTGTCCAGAGGACATTTGGCGGCAAAAACGGCTAAGTAGTCCTTAACTATGTCCCATTGCTTTGTGCAGAGACGGCCCACATACGTTTTGCTTACTTCTTATTACATTGGCAATGATAGTAAATGAATGCCTTGAGAAAGAAACAATGCAAATAAATATTTCAAAAATAAAAGGGAGCTTACATTAATTCTGTCCACAATGCAGAAATGGTTTCCCTAGATGGAAAGTATTTAATTGGTACAAACACCTGATGAAAAACAGTAAATGAAAGTGGAGATCCATTGACAAGTTTGAAGGAAAACAAAAGACTCCCTTGTGACTGAGCATTAATGATGATGCTTCTAAGGAGGCCACAATAGCTACCTAACAATTAAACGGCCTAATGTGTGGCCAGATGTCACATTGTTCCCACTTTTATGAATAAAATAATTAAAGGAATGTCTCTTTACATGTTTTTCATAAAAACAGAGAATGATTAAAATCTTCTATATACTTCCAAGCATAAATGTTCCTTTCAAAACTCTTGCTATAAGAATAGATTATGAACCTAATACTTCATAATATAATCAAAAGCCAGCACTTTTTTTTTGAAAAATGTCTTTAGGGTGCATCTGTTCCAAAAGAGGTAACACACACACACATTCGATGCACAATCATATGTAGCACCAATATTAGTTTCACTTTGCTAAAAATTGAGACTTTTATAAAACATTTAATATGTGAAAATTCAGATATGATCTGCTATTAGGAAAATTCAATAAAATACATACAATCCAGTGAATAAAATATGAAAATATACATGGTCAATCTATGAGGGACTCTACCTAACATATACAAATATTGTAGCCTGGTTTTTGTACTCTCACATTAAACTGAAATTTTAGAAAAGTTATTTTTCATCCCTTTAACCTCTAAAAAAAGAAATAGCATGTTTTTAAACAAAATTTTTCTCAAGTTTAGTCATACTAGCCTCAAATGATTAATGTCTTAAGTATAGAAATAATACTAACATAGCACTAGGAAAGTGAAAGATAAACCTCCCTCATTGCACTGCAAGATTTCAAGAAAATGAAAGGAGTAGGAGAGAACATGATAAACAAGAAGGGACAGGTGTGGAGAGCCATAGAGGGAATGTTTTCATCTGTAAAATATACCTCAAGGTAATTCTACAGCATGCTTACAAAGAGCGGTTACCTTGAAAGCAGAAAATAACTATCAATAGCTTTAAAAAATCAATAAACAAATATATTCAAGTCAGTTTAACTGGATTGGGATGAAAATCTTGGCTATTCTATTGGGCTTTTTAATGTCGGATTGTCTTTGAGGAGGCAGAGCTGGCTCTTGTTCACAAAACAGTACAGCAAAGTAATCTAGTACAAGGTCAAGTTAAATATCAGCCTGTTATCTTGAAGACAAGTGATATGAAAGGTAGCTATTAGGTGTATTAGGTTAGGGGAAAATATTCAACAATTAACACACACTAAACTGCTGAGAATAGGAAATCTCATAAAGTATCTGAAATTTAAATGAAGTAAATATTTAAATGAAGAAACATTCCATCTATTGGGAAAAAAAAAATGACTAGACTTGGTGAGTCAAATTTTTAATAATATTAATTGCTTGTATTCACTGTTTTCTGATTTCTAAAAATTATTTGGTAGCAATGCATTTGTCGCTCACCAGCCAGTTAATTAAGCAGATGGAAGGCAACTATTTAGAAAAAATTAGATGCAGGTATGGTTGACGTATATAGAAATTATTACTTAGCAAAATAAACCCTTATTGTACTGGAATACACTTATCTTAAACCTTTGTGTTTGCTACTCTTAAGCCGTACCAGAGTAAGATTTCTCTGGCCAGTCTTATGTTCTCTAATTTGGTACAATTTTGCTTGAATTAAAAATTTACTTAATATTACCTAAACAAACACTGAACTGAAATAATATGGAATGAGTGTTCTAACAAAAACATACAAAGAATTTCACGGGAGCATAAAGGATTTTGAACTCCTATGCCACTGGTATAAGACATCGCAAAGGAGATAAAAAATTAATTGGTCTTTGAAGAAACCAAGAGATTTGACCATGGACGCAATGGGATACCCACCATAATGTGGAAGAGCAGACACCAGGGGAAGAAGAAAGGTGGCTCTGCTGGGTTGGCCATCCAATCCAAAGAGCCTTCCACAGCCTGGTGCTTCCCACACATCAGTGTGCGTGTCACTACTGTGTGTGCATGTGCACTGGGTGGTGATTGAGCAAAGGAGGCAAGGTGAAGAAACTGGTGGTGCCAGGTCACAAGGTCAAAACACTACTCAGCACTTTAAACCCCAATTAGTTCCAACATATGGTTGAGTATCATACTACGTGGGTGATTTTTGTGAAAATACAGCATCTAGGGTTTTAGCCCTACTTGTAGGCATCCAACAGTTTCGGTTCACCCAACTTCTCTGATGGCTCCCCGGCTCTGGGGGCAGCTACTGCAGCTCATCAGTGACAGAAAGCTAGAAAGTTCTTTCATATGTCCCTTTCTTGATTACTTTAACCAGCTGTGGCTCAGGAACTGTGATCATTCTCTTTATCTCCCAGTATTCCAAATATAAGATGAAGGCTACCTCTTGGAGCTCACATCCCAGACTACCATTTCTGAAATAGTCTTCCACTTACTCCACGTCTCCTAAGTAGTTTTTGCCCTTTAATTTATTCTAGTATTTGACCCAGTTCAATTAGCTGTTTCATGTCGAGCCTCACATCTACCTTCATCCTTACATATACACACCTTGAAACCACAGAGAGAGTAAAACGTGGATGATTTTTCATTTTTATTGTTGGGGATTCATTGAGGGTACAAGATGTGTCACACACTGAGACCCCGCCCCCTCCCTCCTTCCCTCTCTCGGCTGTTCCTTTCTCCCACCCCCTCCCTCCTTTATTTTATTGTTTAATTTAGCCATCTTCCAGAACATTACATGGCAGTGAAGTAAATTCTTAATAAAGTGTTGCAGTTTAAAGAAAGTGATGTTATTTTTGAGGATAAATCATTGTATTATTTTATATATTCCAAATCTGGACCAAAGAAAAGTTCTGTGTCTGATTCTGGAGAATACAATTCCTTTTGGAAGATGGCCAATATGAAGGAGACTTACATTCTAAGGCCTGGGTTACCTGCCAATGAAGAGAAAAAGGATGCACAACAGAAAAACTTTAAGATCATTTCTTAATCATTCAGCACTCAATACATTTAGATTTTAAAAAGACTGGAAAAGAAATAATCTTATTTAGATCTTCAAATACTTTGAAACCATTCTTTAAGAGAACAAATGTTAATTATGAGTTTGATACAGTTTATAAGCACAGTTATCAATCAAGGAAGTTTAGAGCATGAAGGTGCATTTGAGTTTTTCTATTCAATCTATTTATTTTATAAATGAGAAATCTAGAGACCAGAAAGAAAAGTGATTAAAAGAGAAAGAAAGAGTTAATTAATAGTAGTTAAACCTCGATTATCAAGTGCTAATTAATGTGATTTTAAATTGAAATGGAATATTAACTCAATATTTTAAAATGAAAAACAGTCTAACTCATAATAGACTAAAATTATAGTATTCATAGGAAATACAGAATCAACTTATTTCATTCAGTGAATCTATATAAAATAATTTAGAATACCTAAATCAAATGCAAATTATTCAAACAGAAATATCAGACAAAATCATTTCAGATTACCATGAAGATTTCCCTATTTATTTTGATAAATAAAAGTTTACTAATTCATCAGATAAGGAAAATTAGTGTTATCTATTAAAAGGGATCTTTACAATCCCTATTGTGTGATGCAGTTTTATTTTAAAACTCTATGTCTGCAGTAATAATAATTTTCTAAGTCTCTCTTTTATTACGTTCTATAGACATTGTGATAAAATATTGTGAAAACACAAGTACTCTTTGAACACATCCAGATAGTAATATGCAAGAGACGAGGTATGCTGATGAAGAGAAAATGTGCACAATGTCTGTTAAATTCATAAAAGACAATCTTAATTAAACCAATAGCACCTGTATCCCACTTTGCTAGGAGCAGTCTTTTCTGTCACTCAGCCAGCCCCAGCAGAGAATGCTAAAAGTCTTGCAATGTGGTTTAGTCTGAGCAGTAAGCAATCAAGTGTACATTATTACCATTATGTCTAAATATACCTAAAAATTAATATCATTTTCTAAAATTCCTGATGTAAAAAGCAGTTCTCAAAGAACAATAGTCCTTTTTTAAAACACATATGGCCAAAAGGGGGAAAGATTAAGAAAAATGGTGACTATACCCCTTCATTTATGGAATTATATATCTCTATTTAGCGATTGATAATTATAGTTCAGGGTAAAAACATCTAAAAGCTCTTTTATTATTTTATGAAGTTTCATTTATCTCCACTAGAACATAAATAAAAAATTCCTATCAAGGTAAAGAATAGACGATCACGAAAAGGGTGATCATTCTTGGGCAAAAACACAAACATGAAGAGGAGAAAGCCTATTGAGAATCATGTAATTTGTTCGTTGTTAGAATATGTTCTCTTCCAATATTTGCCTTTAAAGAATATCTTGAAATTTTAATTCTTATTTGTAGGAAACAAAGCACTTTTTAGAGCATGAGTGACAGCAGCAATATTAGTTTGACTGGATCTCATACTGGAAACAGAATGTAGAACAATTGATACAGATTTGCTTCCTAGAGCAAAGTTAGCAAATGCAAGAAACTCTCTGAGAATTCCTCAGGGAGAAAAAAGCAGCCACACCAAAAACAATTGAACAGATTTTGTCTACCATCCAGAGTAATCGTTTTTCCTTCAATATCTTGTCATTTCTCTACACAGCACGAGCTGTAGAAAAGTGGCAGTATCTTGAAGAATGAAGTGTGGGAACCTACTGGGGAGGAGACCCGTAACATACTAAATATATTTGTGGCAGAATTAATTCCAACACCCAGGAGGAAGCCGCTAATGCGTTAGAGTGAGCTGTCAAGTGAAACAGGAAATTTTTTCCATACATTTTCTAATGAGTTTTAATACACTCCCGGTATTTATTTTAAGACATTCTGCTTGTCAAGGTGGAATTCCTGTTCTCATTTTCAGATAATTGACTAGTTTAAAAAAACTTTACTCCATTTCAAAATATTAATAAAAATCGTCCACTTCAAATACAGTCGCCTTTATCCTGAGGTACCTGATTAATTTCTTTTAAAAAACAGCTAAAACAAGAGAGTTCACTAAAAGTTTGCACTGAAAGTTTGTACCATTACTCTCATTCTAACTCAGGATTCAAATTTTATATGTTTACCTTATTCCACATACTTGGAAGTTTCCAAATATACAACTCTGATAATCAGTAAGATTTATATCATTTCGCATGTGTCTGTGTCGATGACATTTAGTTTATGGCACCTCTGGTTTTGTAAAATCTGCTCTATTTGCTGGCGATCACATCAAAGCCTTTTCTGTGATTTTTTGCTATGTGCCATTGGATATTAAATTCAAAAAATATATATCCCCATCCAGAGCAAATTTGATTTAAATTGAGGTATCTAAAAATACCTCATTAGTAAAGAAGTTTCCATTTAATTAAATTTCCATCCTAAGCTTATTGAAGTTTGATAGAAATATAACACATATTTTCCCTGACTCAGTGATTAAATTTGTTTTATTTTAGAAAGTATAAAACAAACATTTTAAAGTTTGGGTTTTGGATTAGCATTGCAGTTATATGAGAAAATTAAAAATCATTTAATATACAATATTGAAGTCAATTTCAGTTTATGCTTACAAATTCATTTGGAGTTTAAATCAGGTCAAGAAGAGATTTCTAAACACTACATCATTTATTCAACTTCCTCTTTCCTCTTGTTTTACCGTTTAGCCTCTGAAATTCCTAAATGATGCCTCAATTTAAATCAAATAGTTCATAAAACTTAATCCATTCACAGAAAATGAAAAATAAATATTGTTCTTAAATAATAATCTGTGTAAATTGTAAGGTTCAGATTTCATTTTAAAAGAATTTCACAACGAACACTACTCTGATTATTATTAGGGATGAGAATTTTCTGAATTTCCATGTCATCAGTTGTCAGATTTGAACTAAAAGTTTGACTATTCAAAAACTGAAAGGAAAATAGAGAATGTTATATGTATATGTTTTTAATTTAAAATATACATATTAATATTCTTTATCCTTTATGTTACTTAGTAAGGTATTTATAGAATTATATCACTTACGAGCTTTTTAAATAATTAAGAGCTTTCAAATAAAAATAATAAAGTTATTTTTAAAACCAAATAATAATTGGAAACTATTGTCCTGTCCTTATGTCTTTCCAACTTATTTTGAATAGGATGTTACATGAAATCAGTTGAAATAAGAAATGCAAAATGATTTGAAAGATCATATAGGCTTAATTACTGTCATTATTAATAATGGCAATAAAGAATATTGGAAAACATTGGTCAAATTTTCACTTACCAATTTTTTTTTGTTTTGATTTGTTTAGTCCTACCATACTCTATGACAAAAGTATTTGGAGTGACCTTTTTTATCCCCCCAAGATTTTAAAAATAGAATATGAAAGCACGACATTTTCGTTCAAGATTCTCTTATCTTGAAAGTATTAGAAATTAATTACCATAACAGCTGCATAGAAGTTTGGAAACAGGGGTCTGGATATGTGAGGGGTTATATGAGAGGAAGAGAAACAGGGAGGGCAGAGAGGGAGTGAGAACGTGTGTATATAAGTTCAGATAGCTTAGACAAGAAATGGAATTTACTATTCCTCATTGATACTGATATTCCTTGAAGGGTTGTTTCTTTTTCTGATAATGTGTCTTTAAAAATTCTATCAAAAGATATTTAATACTATAGTTTGCAGTGTATGGGTTTTAAGGTAAGGAAATTTGCAGTTATACAAATCAGCAAATGAGCAATCAAAAATATATTTAAAAATGCGTTATATACCAAATACGAATAAACTGTATTTTGTCCCACATTATATCTATTTATATTATTCACAAATTTCATCAATGAGCCTGAGATGTAGTAGCAGGTAAAACATTTTGATTGGATACTATAAATAAAACCCTGGTTAGTGATGTTCTATTCGATGGTACATGTTTGTCAGTTGTGGCTGATGCATAGGCTCTAAGCCACTGCTTTCCAGATGCATTCTTAAATAGACCTTACACAATAGGCTAGTTAGGAATACCTCCCACTTGGTGTCTTGTTTTGTCCTTAATAACAAACTAACCATTTTTGACCAAATGTTATACAAACTCTATAATTTTCATATTGTTTAAATAAAAATACGTTGAATGCATATCTAATATTGCCACACACGCAGACTATTTGCACACACCACTGACGTGGCTTATACTGTTCAGTATAGCTCTTCATAAATGGTCTTGGATGGTCCATGACTAGCAAAGAGCATCCTAATTTTTTATCAACAGGGATATTCTTTCATTAGGGGAAACATTTTAATAGTTTAAACTGCGCTGGAGAAAAAGTTTCCTATAGAAACCACACCTCTTATATTGCTATCAAAGTCAAAAAATATATGATTTAATTTAGAAATATTCAATTTAAAGGAACATGTCAGTAACAAATATGTCATTTTTAGTTGTGAGTCTTTTGTGTCATCATTAAACATTAATAGTTCTTCAGTATCTGCTCCTGGTTTAGTAACCATTTTTGTGCATTTCTTAGAAATACTTTTGATGAGATTATTTTCCTATTACGTTTGAACTGGGTATTGTTGATATAAGTCAGAATAGTGATTTGGGTATAATGATCTTGTATCAATCTACTTTAAGGATTCTCTTGCTAATTCTAAGAGTTTTTTCATTGATTATCTTAAAATTTTGAGGCTTCCATCTTACCTTTAAATAATGAACATTTTTCATTCTCCTTTCTAATTATGGCTTTTAAATCTTCGTATTATATTTGAACATTATCTAGATCTTCCAGAAATTTGAGACAGCCACAATAGCAAACCATGCTGTTCGACACAGTGGAAATTCCATTACATTTTTTACTTATTTTCTACTGTCTCCTGCAATCTTATAATATTATTTATGATAATATTCTTTTTCTCTAAGTTACTGAGACATTTTACTACACATTTATCAAATACATAAAGTAAAATAGCACTTTGTTAAATCTACACATTAAACATTATTTCCCATAAAATTATTTTTACATTATTAAAAGAGAATTCCAATATAAAATAAAAATGAGGCTGCATAATATTCCATGGTATACATATACCACAATTTATTAGTCCATTCATGGATCGATGGGCACTTGGGCTTTTTCCATGACTTAGCAATTGTGAATAGGGCTGGTGCAAAAAAGCAAATTTAAATCCAATTTTTATTAAAGGAAAAGCAGATCTCCTTCCATTAAAAAAAAAAAATTATAAACACAAAGGGCAAACCAGGTAAGTAGAAAGTTTGATCACAACCCTAGAATTAAAACCACATGTCTCATCTTCCAAAGAACAGAATTCTTGGCTTCCTGTGCTGTTTTAAAATGCATAAGGGAGAGATGGAGAATGAAAGAGAAAATGGGCAATAGGAGGTCTTAGTGAATGAGACACCAAGGTTACTCATTCTGCGTGATGTAACACAGCACTCCACCAGAGACCAGTGCTTTGTGGGTTAGCATATGATATTCCATGGGGCATTTTTCTCCAGTACCTGCAACAATGTTGACAACGTTTCACTTTTAATAATTGCTGATAATTTATTTTTTAATTATTTTTCTTATTAAATAAAACAGGCACTGAGATAGGCTATAACGATTTACAAAAATCTTTTTTGCATACTAGTTTCAACATTGAAAACATCAGTGAGTTACCAACCTACTTATCCTCATTCTCTGCAATAGTCCCTAGCTTTTCAGGGGAAATCCGTATTTCCATATTTCTTTTTAATTGACCCCGACCTTCCATGCTTGGAGATCCCCTCCAACAGCAAACTGTCTTTCTGGATATTTCAGCAAGTTAGTCCCTGGATAACCACTGTTTTTATTTTTAAATTTTCCTTTCAGCAATTCCATTACACTAAAGTTAATGGCTTGCTAAACCCCTAAATACCATTAAAAGCAGAAGTCTGTACATTTGTCTTTTAACTTTGTGCCTGTTCTACTTTCCATTCTTCTTTAAACAGTTGTTCTTCTGTAAAGTCTCAGTGGGGAGCTGCTCCCCACAGGCTTAGGCAAATGTTCACAACCACTGGTCTCTCTAGCAGTAGATTCAATACTTTTATTTGGGCAAAATTACTCCCTTAAAACGCGTGGTGGGTCCTCAATTTATCCAGTGGCAAAACAAAACAAACAAACAAAATGATTAACTAGTCCCTTGTACTCCTGATCTCAGAACTATAACCTGTATCAGAGAGTTCTTATTTTTACTTTATTTATTTTTTTTAGAGACAGAGTCTTACTTTGTCACTCTCAGTAGAGTGCCGTAGTGTCACAGCTCACAGGAACCTGCAGCTCTTGGACGTTAGGTGATTTTGTTACCTCACCCTCCCGAGTAGCTGGGACACAGGCGCCTGCCACAAGGCCCGGCTATTTTTTTGTTGCAGTTTGGCCAGGGCTGGATTTGAACCCGCCACCCTTGGTGTATGGGGCTGGTGCCCTGCTCACTGAGTCACAGGCACCACCCAAGAGTTCTTAATAACTTTTTAAAGAATCAAAACTTGGCAGCTCCATAAAGAAGGAGAAAAACTCAAGATACCTTCTTCATATAAATGTAAATTAACGTATTAATAAAAATGTTATCTGGCATCTGTGAATTTTTGTTTTTCTTTTTAACTTAGATAATAGGAAAATAGCAGATACTCTTTTAAAAATTTAAAAGTAATGAGCTTAGCTAAATTTCTGACAATATTGTGTAACTAAAAGTCATTCAAATTTAAGAAAAAACACATTTCCTAAACCATGTAAATATCAAACTAATGTTAGTCAAAGCTTTTTTCATATAAAATGTCACCATAAATACATAAAATAATGTTATTTAGTGTTACATGGAAATTTTCTAAATGTTAAACTACTTATATTTGAAGGATTGCACCATATCCAAACACACGTACAAGACTGTGTTGGTATTTCTCATATGGTAAGAAAAAATATTGGAACACACACATTAAATAAAAATATATAAATAAGCATTAGTATACAACTACAGAATCTTAATTTCAAAAATTAAGATTTTGAAATCTCACTGTAGATAATGTCATTTTTATAAAGAGAATCGGATTAGCACTAATGAATTTTATGACAACACGATTTCATTTGGACCCCACATTAAGTTAATAGAAGTTTTTAAAACAAACATGTTATTTTTCATATCCAATTTGGCTATCTTATCTTCTCTTGAATGTTGGATGCATCATTAATGAAACCAATTCAAGTACTAGATTTGTAGTAGTAAAAATAAATTGTAGAAAACCATTCATTTTATCAGTCTTGATATAAATCACTTAACATAGGAAAACAACAAATCAAGGCTGTTCTATTTGCTCTATGAATGAGTTAATCACTTTAAAAAATGGCAGGAGAGGGGTGGCTATGGATCAAGAGGAAGAAGAAGCACATATTAAATCTCAAATGTCATTCATCAAAGGATTGATTTGGAGTCATTGCTTTATTAAATTCTGTCTACCTTCTCCATGCTTCTAAATAGAAAATAAACATGAGATAATACCTGACATCAAGATTCCATCACAACAACTCTCACTGAAAATGTCATCATAATGTTTAGAGCCTTCATATAATTTTATTACTTCTGATTTGTATTCTTTGCTAAAAATTCATTTTAACAATGTTATTTTACCGATATTTTTAACTGTGTCACAATTATAACATGTAACCTAATGATTGCAAATAAAGTTTATTATAGAAAGTAGAAATAAACATTAAAGCTCACTCCCAGCACTCCTGTAGAGCAGGGTGGTTTTAAGGGCATTATCACTGCACTATGCATTCGAGAGGAACATGCCGATGACCCACTTTCAATCTATGCTTTCTCTCTTCGCCAGTCTGACCTACCAAGATACTTCTTTTTGTCATAACTAAAAAATGCCTCATGGTAAAGATGAGCTTAAGACTGTAATTCTGTGTTCATAATCACTCAAATGCAGACATTTACAAATAGACACGCAGTTGTTATGGTATAAAGAAATTCCATATACTTTGAAATGTGCTATATCCATTTTGCTAGAGTGCCACTTTATTTTAAATAAAATGTTTGACCGCAATGAAAAAGTAAAGGTCAGCAAGTAAAGCAGAATAATAATAATAATCTTTCAAAAGTACCGTATATACTTGAGTATATATGGTATGTTTAAATACTGCCATTAGGTGCAAAGGAAGACTTTCTTTTAAAACAAACTAAAATGCAGTACTTCTTATTTTTATTATTTTTATTTTTAATGATTATGGGTACGCAATAGTCATACCATAGAACCTCTGTAAGTTGACCACCCAGGAGACTGTAACAAATTGATCAACATCCAGAGGTGGTCAACATAAGGACCCTCCATTTTGCATGTCCAGTCTAAGAAAATTAGGTCAACTTAAGGAGACAGACAATATTGGGTGGCTGTCAACTATGAAAGTTCTACTGTATATATTCATAAGACACATGTGATGTTTTCATTCAGGCCTATCACATGAATTATCAAATCAGATTGGTTGCCATGTCCACCACTTCAGGCATTTATCATATTTATTATGTCTTTATGTTAGACACATTCCAATTCCACTCTTTAGTTATCTTAAAGCATACCCAAACGCATTGCTGATTATAGTCACATTGCTATGCTCTCAAATATTGTTTATTCTATCTAACTATTATATATTTTTGTACCCATTAACCATCCTTACTTTATCTCCCTTTCCCCACTTCCCCTCTCAGTCTTTGGCAACCATCATAGAATACTTTCTTGAGTACTAAAAACAATACATTTCTTTTCAGAGTTCATAAAAGGCTTCTAATGGGAGCAAGGGCTAAGCAGAGGGTATCTTTGGTTCTCCTTTTACTATGGTTTGCACAGAATTTTCAAAAAGCTTCACCCAAGGGATTAAAAAAAGTTTCTACTGCTTGAATGAAGGTTTGAAATTCTCTGCATTGCATCACAACTGAAGACTTGAGAGTAGACAGGATAAAGCAAAGAGTATCTGACAAGAATAAGATTGAACCTAGAAAGATTGGGGAAAATAAAAAATTCAAGGGTACACAACTCAGAATATCCTGAGTAAATAGAAAATTTAGCCACAATTTTACTTTCATGTAATCTCACTCTTCTACCAATTCATCTTGTCTCGTTAGAATATGAAATACGGACATTTGAGAGTATGCTTGACTATTAATAAGTTGTTTTATTTTTCTGTCAATGAGAGGGAAGTGGTATTCTTTATTTGAGAAATACATCCTAAGTGGTTTCAGTTAAAAGTGGGTCAAGTACTGCATAGCCTATTTATGAGATTACATCTAAATGTGATCTGTTAATATTTGCCAGTTAGCATTATAATAAGAACCCTCAGCCTATTTAATTCTCTAACATTGACACAAGAGATTTTTTACCAATTTGGTAACCTTTTCTTCTTCTCAAATAAAATAATTTGATGTCTAATTTCTATGATGTGCTATACAGGAGGAAAGTGCCACTAACCTCTGGGTTCCACTGGATCACAGTGTTTGCACTCTAAAGGTCATCAGTATGATTTTAATTATCCCACTGCATACTTATTGAAAATATTCACACACTTTAAAACCGCTGTCAATATGCCCTAAAATGTCCTATTAGCTTGTGGTAAATAAGACTAAAACCACAAAGTTATATTTTCATCTGAAAAATTGCTTTTGAAATTGAAAAATTATACCTCAAGCTTTCATTATTTGCTTTGGATTTTGGTAGCAAATGCTATGTGGACATATTAAATAATTTCATTTTGAATAAATTTTAAATTATGACACATCAGAAATGAATAAGCAAGTTTTAAAGAGCATGACCTAGACACTTAACCAACTGAGTTTACTGCAGACCTCAGAACCTTCTCAGGATTATAGATATTGGAGCGGGCAGGCTGGCAAAATTCCATCTTGGGTTACAGAATTCAGCCTACCTACATCCCCAGGTGCTTCTGTTTAACTATGGTAGACTTCCTTTGCTGTGCCAAACTGCCATGTTGTGATTTTATACACCAGAAACAGCTGCTGTGACTACTAATAGAAAAAGTAAAAATAAAACTGAGAAAACATCTATACCAGTGTACCAAATATTACAGAACTTTTTCATAGAAAAAAAATGAGTTCTTAGCTTATATTAATATTAGCAATGATCGCTGTTAAATGTCAAAGTAGATTTTAGAAATAATTTTTTCAGATGTCAAAATCACAGAAAGTATTTGGAACAAAATTTATTTTAATTTTCATTATTCATACTGCGTCTCCCTTTGAATATTGGCAATTAAAGATAAAACAAACTTCTGAAAAATACAGAAAATATCAAAATTAGCAAAAAATTAGGAATAAAAGTAAAATTTAACAAGTAGACAAGAGGCAACATACAAAATGGACAAATCTATAAGATTATTTAACTTATAAATCCATAATATGAATGTTAACAACATGAATTTTAATTAATCCAATAAATAACTTAAAAATTAAAAATGTAAAAGATTGCATTTAAAAAAATAATAAAGTCCTAGGCAGCACCTGTGGTGCAAGGAATAAGGCGCCGGCCCCATATACCAGGGATGGCGGGTTCAAACCCAGCCCCAGCCAGAAACTGGAAAAAAAAAAAAGAATATTCTTGGGAGGCACCTGTGGCTCAAGGAGTAGAGTGCTGGCCCCACATATCACAGGTGGTGGGTTTACGCCCAGCCCCACCCAAAAATAATAATAATAATAATAATAAAGTCATTAAACAATACTCTCTCTCTCTATCCTTCTCTCCTTTACTTTAAAATACACACATTTGCCACAAGATGACCAAAACTGTAAAGACTTAGTACTGTATTAAATCATATCTGAAAATGAAAATTGTGGCAATTCCATCATTACATAATACAAGAGAAAATGATTAGAAGTCATTAATGAATGATTTTAACAACAAAGCTTCATAAACATAAATATTAAAAAACTTCTAACTGAATTATTATGGACATAAAACAGTATCATTACATATTAAGTATAATGTATTGAAAGAATAAAAGTCATGGCCAATATACTCCTCATCAAGGAATAAATAAAAAATAACTTTTACTTATCTATGTCTTCCATCACTTTGAATTCCAGTCTTTCATACTAAAAGCTTTTCTCAGGTGTCTAGAGATACATAAATATTTTCTCATATTTAAGGCAACAGTGACAAGCAATAAGGAAACTTTATGCTGCAGAGCGGGGATGCTTTTTGGTTTTATCATAGAGTGATCCTGCTGGGTCACTCCAATGAGGAGGACACTCAGAACATGTTTCCATTCTTTTTCTTCTGGGCTCGTTAGATTTTCTAGAGATGGAGGGGAAGATCTATCTATTTCCTTCCTGAAAAGAGTACACTTAGTTACCAGCTCTCTGAAAGCCTGATGGTGATAGGGGAATAAATGATTCACAGTCAGTATGTAAACTGTACTTAATTTCTCATTACTGTATGGCACCAATGTCTGCAGTTTACCAGGTTCAAAGTCAGTTTGGATAAGCTTCTCTAGAAAATAAACTTCTAGTCTTCTGCCAACACGTTTGTGTGTGTGTGTGTGTGTGTGTGTGTGTGTGTGTGTGATAATCCCATTGTCTGGGATCTGGTGCCATTGCTCCCAAATATTATAGGTGTATTTTATGGATTTTATTACATTGCTTTTGATTTTTCAACCTTCTCTAGATTTCTTAGTCACCTGTGATTTATGTTGTAGAATTTCATAGTTCAAGATTTTGTTGCTAGTTTCTCCTCTTCAATTCCTTTGTTTTTTGGATTTGATCGTTCGTATTTTATTATTTTACTTTTCATATATTTACTGTTATTTTAGTGTTCTAATTTCCCCAAAAGGATAGAGATTCACCCCTGGTGAAATCCCATGTTTGGACTATGGTTTGTCTTTAACAAATTCATGCATGGAATTTTCTCGACAGTCTAAGGGCATTTGCCAAACTCTATGCCTTCTAAGTATGTTAAAATGTCTAGCTATTGTAAATTTACAAATCAATTAGTAACATTCCTGTGAACAGCAGTGTCGCCATTACAGAAAAGGTCACTGAGAAGGCAAATGCGGGAAGCACTGAGCGTCTTTATCTCAAGTGACAATGACTGAGGAAACAAATCTATCAGAATCAAACTTTTTTAGAAAACTAAAATCTAATAACAAGTTTATAACAACCAGAGGAGTACTTAATGAGGAAAGAAGCTGCAAAGTTTTGGCAGAGAATGCGTGGTATGGTGTTTACTTACCTACCGTCCTTCATTATTTGGTTGTAGTTATCCCTAGAGACTGTAGGCCACGTTCCTTGTCAAGATTTCTGATGACAGAGAAGGAAATAAATATCTTGTTCTCAAAGAATTATTATTGTTCATTTCACCTGTTTGGTGGGCTCCCTGTGGAATCTGCTCAGAGGCTCATCTTACATTTACCATTTATGGAACTCTGTTGGGTTAAGGTAACCTACTAGCTGCATTTGTTGAAAGCATTTAAAGCCATATACTGCCTGCAGCAACACGGGGCAAGAAACAACAGGTAGAATGAGCATCAGACAAAGCAAGAGACCTAGAAAGGAATAGTCTGGAGAAGGAGCTACCTTGGGAATAAAAATTTTAGAGAACATTTGCATATCCAAAGAATGCTAGAAGCCACACACATTGTCAAGGCTAGACGCACACTCAGCAAAACCTGAGAAGACCCTAAGCTTTCACCCTTGGCCAATATTTAGGCTCAGGTTAAACAAGAAATGAAGGCTAAGACTATTTCGAATGTTCTGAAGGAGAGAAAATTAACATTTAAAGAAATAAGGGTTGAAAATATCAAATTTGATGAAAAGCACAAATCTACACATTCAAGAAGCTCAGTGAACTACAAGTAGGATGAACTCAAAAATATCCACAGCAAGATATTTTATTCAAAAATTGTTGAAAGACAAAACAAAGAGAATCTTGAAAGCAGCAGAGAAAAAGGATGCCACATACAAGAGATATTTATCAAGATTAACAGCCAGTTTCTCGTCCCAAATCAGAGAGACTAAAAGGCAATGGGATCACATATTTTAAGTACTGAGAGAAAAGAAAAATATCAACCAGGAAGTACATATCCAGAAAAATAACCCTCAAAAAGACATTCTCAGATAAGCAAAATCAGAGGGAAGTGTCAGCAGTAGATATTCCGTATAAGAAATGTAAATGGGGTCGGCACCTGTGGCTCAAGCAGCTAAGGCACCAGTCACATACACCTGAGCTGGCAGGTTCAAATCCAGCCCAGCCTGCCAAACAACAATGACGGCTGCAACCAGAAAAAATAGCTAGGCATTGTGGTGGGCGCCTGTAGTCCAAGCTACTTGGTAGGAGGAGGCAGGAGAATCACTTGAGCCCAGGAGGTGGAGGTTGCTGTGAGCTGTGATGCAACAGCACTCTAGCTAGGACAACAGCTTGATGCTCTGTCTCAAAAAAAAAGAAAGAAAGAAATGCAAAATGGATCCTTCAAGCTAAAATCAAAGAGCAGTAGACATTAATTTCCAACAACGTGAAGAAATAAAGAAAATGGTAAGGTAACTACGCAAGAAAACATAAAACGCGATATTGTTCATTATTGATTTGTAATACTTTTTTCTTACATAATTTAAAATATAAATGAATAAACAATATTATATAAACAATATAAAGAGGAAAGGGTAGAGCCATCTAGAAGAAGGTAATATTGCATGTTATCAAACATTTTTTAGTGTGTATTAATTCAACTAAGTTTTTTACAAATTCAAGATATCAATTTTATCTGTATGTTAACATTTTTTAAAGTACAAAATACACACACACATATATATACACTATATGACTGATTGCAGTAAAAAAGAAAACTGAAATAAGTCCATTCTCCTCAGTAGTACTTGATACTTAAATGCTTCAAATGACCTATGAATTATTTCTGGTCAATTAGTTGGGAAAGCCTGTTGGATAGAACTTCTCAGAAAGTAACCAACTTTCCCAAGAAATAGAGGAAAATAACCTGAGCCTATTTTCCTAGGGTGTTGCTTTATCTAGATAGAAAGCTTGGAATTGATATTATCATCTTAAAACCCTTCTGAGAATAAAGTCAGCAAACAGGTTGAGGACGCATAAAAGACATTTGAAGTATTTCTTAGGTGAAACAACACATCATTTTATTTTTGACTCAGGATTATTTGCCATGAAAGTATCTGCAAAAATATTATTAAATCCCATATTTTAATGAAAATAAAAGAAAACAAAAAATGAAAACAAAACAAAGAAATGATATGTGACTATCAGGAAGGTCTGTATTGAATACATTTGTTAATCAAAATAGCAGAAAACCTTGAGATAATTCTTTTAAAAGTGACTACCTAAAATATAGTATAATTAGCAGCTTTATTCATTCATGCAGCCTAAGAAGGATATTTTGTGCCATCTGTATTTCATGTTTTCTAGTATACCACATCTCTTTTTTTCATATATCCTGTATGCTATGAGATATCAAAAGCCTTCAAAAAGAAGTTTGCTGAACTGAAACATGGAAAATTAGTACAGTGTCTGTATGTTGGGCTTTCTCTTCCCATCTTCCTTGATAAAAATCACTGAGTATGCTTTCATGGAATACGTTTGATAGGATATATAATGGACATAAAAACATAAAAACTAGATAGACTTTTATGAAAATCTATACATGGGATTTGGATTGAGAATGTTTATGACCTATTCTCAATATACTTAACACTGTAGCATGTAAATATACTTTTTATTTATTTTTCCACAAAAAAGCCAGAAAAAAATGTATTAGTCCTTTTTAAACAAAAAGTTAATATAAAATTATAGCCAAAAAAGGAACCTGAACTTTAGTAACACAGCTGGAACAATCCGCAGCTGCGATGGCGGCAGAGGGAGAAGAGGTTTAATTTAGGTGATTTTCTGGTGTTTTGTTGTTCGCTAGTCTCACGGTGATGGAAACTGCACATTTTTTCAAAGGACAGAAAAGCTACTGGAGGTTTGGTTCTCCAGGCAGCAACCTGGACACAAACCAGGGCCCTGGGGAGCTTCCCACTACCTGAGGTCTGAATGGGACACACTTCTGAAGGACCTGCAATGTTCTATCATAAGCGTGATACTGACAAGCAGGAAGCATATGTGCTCAGGGAGAGGGGTGTGTTTGTCTCCACCAGACATTTCTTTCTTTCTTTTTTATTTTTTTATTTTGCAGTTTTTGGCCGGGGCTGGGTTTGAACCCACCACCTCAGGCATATGGGGCTGGCGCCCTACTCCTTTGAGCCACAGGCACCTCCCCAAGAGACATTTCATTTTGAAGACGTGTGGTGCCAACTCCCACTGAAAGCTCTGGTGCCGCTGTTGAAGCTTGCTAGGGATTACAGTGGGGTTGACTCCATTCAAAGCTTTTATTCTTCTAAGACTCTCATGAAGCCTTCTCACCAAGGGTACCCACACTGGAAGTTCCCAGAAAAACATTTCTAAATGCAGTTTCCCCAATTGGAGCCGCAGATTGTGTGGGACGTGTGAATTCTGACTGTTGGTGCTGATATACTCTGTATTTCCCAGAGAGTCGAGTCATCAGCCAGATCAAACCCTGGAAACTCCCATGAGTGTGTTGACCCAGCAATTATGGACCAGTTCTACATGAAGGATGGTTTTACTGCAAAGGATGCCACTCGTGATGGTGGAATTTATGACCTGATACCAGTTTCTGTCACATTGTTCAATTCATAGGTATTCAATGAATGGAAGGAAGTCAGACGGAACTTATTGGACATAAAAAAATTCTGGTTCTGGAATGATGTGAATAAACATACTTTTTAAAGAAACCATGAGTCAGGATGGTTTCTGTTTTCATGGAATTAACATAAAATCAGTGGGATAATGCTTCTGTGAGATTGTGGAAAGGTAGTCCTTAAAATAGTTATAGAATTTTTTTTTTTAAGAAAAAACATATTTTTTGCTTTTTTTTTTTTTTACAGTTTTTGGCCAGGGCTGGGTTTAAACCCACCACCTCTGGTATGTGGGGCCGACGCCCTACTCTTTTGAGCCACAGGCACCACCCAGAAAAAATATATTTTTTTAAACAAATTAAAGCATTGTTGCCTCCAGTCAGTTATACTAATCAATCTTATGAATGTATGATTCTGTTTCAGTAGAAATACAAACCTAGTAGTACATTCTCTGCCTAAGCATGATAAATTCTAGAGAATCAATTAGCAGTTTATTTCATTTCAAAATAAAAATTGATTAGGCATCCTCAGAAGAAGATAATATATATGTATCCAAAATAAATTGAACTTATAATCAAAACTTTGTTCCAAATTTAATAGTAAGAAAAAGCTAAGAATAAAGGGTACAATAATATCAAAATAACAATGTCAAAGAATTGGAAAGCGGGTTCTCTCTCATTATCTTTTATTTCTATTTTTATGAGTAATAGTCATTTAAATTTTTATTTCTAAATGGAGAAGCATGTCTTGGCATGACACAAGTGCATGTTTTAAATAGGCATGTTTGCCAACTTTTATAATGACTTGGAAGTTTTAGTGGTTTGTTTATAAAATGATTGGAATGAAATTAAACTTCAGCCGTGAGCTCAATTCCACTGCCTTTACTCAAGTATAAATTCCCATGATTCTATTATGAGGTTCAATATGTTAAATGAGTATTAAAAGAATAGCTTTAAAACAAACAAAAATGTGGAAATTCAGAGCAGAAGCTAATACAACCTGAAGACGGGAAATCACACATCACAAATGTAAAGAATCCTTTCAATACTCTGCTTCAATGAAGCCTAAAATTCTAAGAAATAATAACTGAATTATTTAAATAAAAAGTTCTATTGATATTCTGAACTACTCCAGTTTTGTTAATTAAATATTAATTTTAGTTTAAGAAAGTATGCTAATAAAAAAAAAGCTATTAAAACTTTTACAGGTATTCCTCCCCGCTGATTCCTACAGAATTAACAGAAGTCTATGCTGGAAAAGTTTTTAAATGAATTCAGACTTATCTATAGAAGACTTTTTATTATTATCTAGATTGGACAGTTTATCCATCTTCTTTAACTGTTCTAAAAAAAAAAAATGCTCTGTTCAACTACAAAGGTCCCATGATTTTGTAAGGCTTAACAAGTTAAGTATTTAACATCGCATGTATGTGTCTGTGAACCAATTTTGCAGTGCCATGAGAATTACATTCTGATGAATGAAAAGATCGTTCTAAAACAGTTAATATAGATCAACTATTATTCTGAATCAAAATTAACCATACATTTATGTACCTCCAACTATGAAAAATAAGAAACACTGACAAATAAACATGATTTTAAGGTTCCTATTATTCATTTATAATTTGGAGCATTCTACAAAGTTAGCCTATGCTACAAATAGCCCTGGCAATTACACGAATTCAGTCTCTTTTTCCTTTTCTTGTAATGCTACTGAATAAGTACTGTATTCCACATACCACTCTTTTATTCCTTTAATTAATGAATGCCACATTAAGTATGGTTAAATTCTTTCTAAAAGCCAAACCAAACAAGCACATGTGGTCACTCTATTTACCTATTTCCAAACAGCATTAAACAGGAAAATCAAAGGCAGACATATGACAGAGATTCAACAAATGAAATGTATTGAGACACAAACGCAACAGGTTGTTTTCAATCATATCAGGCCATTCTATCTGAGAAGTGAAGCAACATGACAAGGAAAAGTCACTAAAAATACGTCCTTGATCTCAGCAATATTTGACTGAAAATGCATGATCATGTCGCCACAAATTTAATTTCCTCATTAGAAAAGAAAACTTATGGTCTATGCCTTAGAACGAATGTCAGTGGTGGCATTTTGTAATTATAATTATTTTTGCTGAGCATGTGATATTTTTGAAACAATGTGTAATGATCAAATTAAGGTAAGTAGGACATACATTACCTAAAATACTTAAGATTTCTTTGTATTGAGAACAGGCTATTTTTAAACATGCAATAAAATATTGTTAACAAGTCACCTTGGTGTGCTACCAAACACTAGAACTTATTCCTTTTATATAAGTGGTTTTCACAAAACTTTTATTATCCCCTCCCCACTTCTCTCTCTGTTTCCCAAGGTTTACTAATCATCACTCTAGTTTCTACCCCTCTGCCTTCATGAGATCAACTTATATAGTGGCACTGTATTGATGCCACATCAGTACAATTGCGAATTGTGCTGCAATAAACACTTGACTGCAGTTGCCTTTGATAAAATGACTTGTTTTCTTTTGGGTAAAAATCCAAGAGTGGAATTGTTAGATCAAATGGTAAGTTTTCTTTTGGTTCTTTAAGGGATCTCCACAATACCTTCCATAGAGGTTGTCCTAGCTTACAGTACCACCAACTTGTATAAGTGTTCCTCTCTCTCTGCATCCACACCACAATCTGTTGTTTTGGTACTTTTTAATAAAAGCCACACTCACTGGATTTAGATGATATCTCATGTTGCATTTCCCTGATGATTAGACATGTGGAGCATTTTTTTCAGATATTTATTAGCCAATAGTATAATCTTCATTTGAAAAGCTTCTGTTCCTGCCTTTTGCTCACTTTTTAATGGGGTTGATTTTTTTCTTACTGCTTTGCTTCTGGTTATCAGCCCTTACTTGGATGTATATTTTCTTGCATTCTCTCAGTTGTCTGTTTCCTGTATAGATTATTTCCTTGTCTGTGCATAAACCTTTTAATTTAATCAAATAAAATTTATTGATTTTTCCTTTTGCTATGATTGCTTTGGGGTCTTATGAATAAATTCTTTGCCTAGGGCAGAATTTTATAAGAGTTTTTCTAACATTTTCTTCTAGAATTCTTATGGTGTCCTGCCTTAGGTTTAAGTCTGTTATCCATTGTGAATTAATTTTGGTGAGTGGAAAGAGGGATGGATCGTGTTTCATTCTTCTACATACGGCTATTTAATCTCGCCAACACTACTGAATAGGGATTCTTATCCCTAGTTATGTCTTTGTCTGCTTAGACAAAGATTAGAGAGCAACATGAGGATGGTTTTATGGGAGTTCCTCATTCTGATCCATTGGTCTATGTCTCTGTTCCTGTGCCACTACCATGCTGTCTTCATTACTATAGCCTTGTAATATAGCTTGAAGTCTGGTAGTGATACCTCCTGATTTGTTTTTGCTTAAGGCTGCTATGGCCACCCCAGATCTTCTCTAGTTTCCTACAAAGTGTAGCATTATTTTTTTCTTGATCTGCAAAAAAGTGTCATAATATTTTAATGAGGATTGCACTGAATCTGTAAATCACTTTCAGTAGTAGTGACATTCTAACAATGTTGATTCTGCAATGCATGAGTATAATACGTTTTTCTATTTGTTTACATCCTATAAGATTTCCTTCCTCAGTGCTTCATAGTTCTCCCTGGAAAGATCTTTCACATTCTTGGTTAAATATATTCTTATATTTTACTTACTTTACTACTATTGTGAAAGGTATTGCATCTTAGATTTGATTCTCAGCTTAATAGTTGTTGGCATCTAGAAATGCTACTGATTTGTATACATTGATTTTGCAACCTGAGAATTTATGAAATTTATCAATCAATGTCAGGCAGTTGAACTTTTCAGGTTTTCTAGATGTAAGATCATGTCATCTTAGAAGAGTCATAGTTTGACCTCTTCTTTCGCCATTTGGATTCTCGCGATTTTCTTCTGTGGCCTGAGTGCTCTGGTGAGGACATTCAGCACTGTGGAGAATAGACGTGATGACAGTAGGGACCTTGTCTTGTTCCCGTTCTTAAGGGAAATGCTTTCAATTTTTTCCCATTCAGTATCATAGTAACGGTGGGGTTGTCATACTTAGCTTTTTATCATTTTGGAGGCCTTTCATCTCTATGCCAATTTTCCTAAGAGTTCTTATCATAAAAGGGTGGGTACTAAATTTTGCCAAATGCTTTTTCTGCATGTATTGAGATAATCATAGTTCTTTAAGTTTGTGGTAAATTGTATTTACAGATTTTTATTCATTCATTTTTAAAAATATAATCTGGAACTTAAAACTACATTTAATAGAAAAAATGTTGAATAAACAATATACATAAATTTGATATATTTTCTGTAAGCATCTTTCCTTTAATAGGATGTCTTTTAGCATCAAGAAAATTAATTTTCTGAAAAAACAATGTTGTTTCCATTCTCCCATGTAATCATATCTCTATTTTATGAGTATCTTTTTAAAATTATGTTTTGTTACTCACAGAAGAGAAATAAAAATTTTTAAAATTATTAAAAGAAAAGTACTAGGAAAATGTGGAATAACATACCATAGTCTAGCATGAGAAAAGCATTTTAAGTCTTGTACAAACATTCAGAATTTTAAAATAAAGATGTGACTAGATGATAATTAAATGCTTAAATTTAGAACCCTCAGGAATTTACTTTTAAGTAATATGAAATGAGAATCTAAAATCTTTTCTAAATTCTAATTATTATATAATAAATTCTTAGAAATACTTGATTCCTTTTCCAAACTCTTCATTGTTTAATCACATTTGTTGATATTTACAATTCTTTCAAAATATTTTGATTAACATGTACCTATATGAAATTCCAGGTTAATTAAAATTAGGTTCCAATCATTATTGTCCTTATTTCAAAATAGTCCTTGGTAACTTATTCATTAGATACATTTTGTTATTTAATTTTTAATTTTAAAAAATGCTGTTTTGAATTTTATTAAATTTAAGGTAGGTAATCTATTGGGGGAAATTTATATGTTTAACATGTTTGGTTTTCTTTTTTGTTGTAGCTGCTTTTTGAGGTGCTTTTGTAATGGATTTTTGGGGGGTGTTTCTTTTATTTATTCTTTTTTTTTTTTTAAAGACTGAATCTCAATCTTGAGTACAGTGACAGAGTAGCATGATCAAAGATCACCACGACCTCAAACTCTTGGGCTCAAGTGATCCTCCCGCCTCAGCCCCCAAGGTTTTCCTTTTTTATTCAATTAACTAAGAAATTTTCTTCATATTATTGTCATTTCACATATAACTATAAATAATATTAGAAAATGTGCTTGCATATCCTATGAAATAAAAGAATGGCTTTTGGCAATTTACCATAATTAAATCCATCGCCACCCCTTCAAAAAATATGACATCGTCATAGAAGAGTTACATGTTTCCTAAGCAAAAAACAGTCCTGGAGAGGAATTCTAAATGTTAAAAACAACAGTACTATTTTATTGTAATTTTCTGAAATAAATTCTCTGTAGGAAGCTCTTTTATGTCACCACATATTTGCTGGCATGTTTGTGGAGAAGAACAAAATTAGTCTGTTTACATTATTGTTGCACTTTATATAATATCTTTGTATCTCCCATATCACTTAGTATAGTAATATAAATACAATTGTAAAACTCGAGACTATTTCTCTAAACACAAAACACACAGAAATTTCTGTGATTCTTTTTCCCTAAAGTATGTAGCCTTCTGTCCCATAGATTGATGAAGTAAGCACAATCTCTACTCTGAACACCAGGTCCTGGGAAAATAGACTAACCACAGCTACTCTGGTTGCATAAACAAAATGTGTAACTCTGAAATGATACCGTGGCAAACATCCTCTAAAAGCTAAGAAAAGCAATTGCTGAATGACTGATCAGGTGACATTTCCCTACTTGGAGAAATGGTGTGAAAAAAAAGAAATCTCAAGATCTGAACATTTAGAAAATTTTAATCCTGTTCTTTATTTTCCCCAGTGATTGCAAAATTTGTTTATGTCTAGTAGAAAAAAAAAAAAAGTATTTTTTCTTCCTCTGACCTGTGATATCTCTAGCCATTTTGTAAGGTGTCATTTTGCTGTCACTCAACACACAGAAGCAGATGTCCCCTCGGTCCCATATCCTACTTTCCACTGTTCTTGCTGCCGATTTTTCTCTTATTCTTTGAATGGGCCCAAGGCAATTTTATTCTATTAACTCTTCCATTTTATGCACATTCAGGGACTACAGTAAGACAGGGCAGAGCGTAAAGGGACAGAAAGTAAGGCATCATATTCTGAAATGTGAAGTCATAAGTAAGTTGCAAAAGCAATAGGTGGAGCTTAGGGAAACATTTACTCTGTGCTTCCAAGAAAAGGAGAGTAGAAGCTGATACATATTATCTAGAAGAATTAAAAAAAAACAAAAAACAAGACTTGCGAGCAATTGGATATTGAGTTACCTAAGTTACCTAACTCCATTTCCCTTTCTTCCCCAGTAATAGAGTCTTAACTGAGCATATAGTTATCTAGCTAAATTAGACACTCGCCATCCTCTCTTTCAGCTCAGGGAGGTAATGTAATTAAGTTCTCAACAATGTTACGTAAGTGGAAATGATGCTAATAGACAGAGCAACTGAAGGAAATTAGCTGACTTTCTCCTCCTTTCTTTTCCCTTCTCTCAGACTCGAACATAATGAGGTAGTGGCCCAGCTTTGATTGAGAAATGCGGAAAATCTACTTTGAGATGAAAAAATGAAGGGAACCTACTTCCAGAATGGTCCCGTCAGGGAAATCCCTGAGTGCCCAATCTCTTTCTTTCTTTCTTTTCTTTTTTTTTTTTCCTGTACCAGCACATTGGAAGAATATTCAATAATGAAAAATGAATGAAAGCTAACTAGCAAAAAAGAAAAAGGTTTGAGCATTCTTTTCACGATATCTGACGCTGCAGAAAAGCAAAACAAAGTCATCACGAAATCAGCAAGTTGAATACTCCTGCCACTATTACGTGAAAAGACCTACAACTTTATATGATTTAAGCAGCTGTATTTTAGGGTTTCTGTCTTAATTGCATGGCCTCAACATTAACTTAAACAAAGATTTACATATAAACTTGTCATCTGATCAAAATCAGAAAAAAGAATTATACACATATTAACACTGAAATACACAGTAAGGCTAACCAAGGGTGTCTTACCCTTCATAGGCAGACAGGGTCTGGTCTCTTCATTTGAGAGTGATTAAGGAGGAAAACAAAGGGAGAAGCCATTAAAAAAAATCCTGCAATACTATGAATAAAGGAAATTATTTTAAAAGAGTTCATACCAAATTCTTAATAAAAAACTTTGAATCATTTGCATATCATATCAGAAAAAATATAAAATAAAAAGTTGGATGACAGGAACAAAACAAAGTATGAAACACAAAGTAACAAACTGGTACATAAACTGAGATGAGAAGGCAGCTAACTAAAACTGAGATTACAAAGAGCCTAAAATTGTAAATCATATTTTAATCTGCTTTTGTGAATTTTTAAAGAATTAAGTTCTAGCCATAGAAACTAGAATAAGTTACTCAGAGTAAAATGGATTAAAATGATTCAGCAAAATAGGTGTTTTATAAGAAACAAAAAAGTGAAAAAAGCATAAATATATAAAGAAAAAAAAACCTACTTCAGCTGAAATAAAAACATAATAATAAGCATAATATTTTGAGTCACATGGTTAAAGGACAAATTTATATAAATATCTGGTGGGGTGAATGGACTATTTGCAAAGGAAGAAAAAAAGACTTTAATAACCTATTAATCCATCCATTAAAATTTTTTTAGTAATATTGAGCAGAGAGACAAGAATATGGCATATATATATATATATATATATATATAATTTAGTAAAAGTATTATTTGCTATGAATATACATATACTTAATGAAAGTATTACCATATATACTCGAGTATAAGCCGAGTTTTTTTGGCACAAAATTTGTGTCAAGTTCGGCTTATACTCGAGTATATACGGTATTTGCTGTGAAATAATACTTAGTGAAAGTATTATTTGCTGTGAAATCATTGAAATTATAGTTACATATATTTCTAAGCAAAGGCTTAGAAAATATGCTATTCGTGAAACCTGTGAAAATTACCTCAAGGTATGTGCCTGTTGATCTGAAAATAAATCAAGGGGTATATTTAAAAAATAGGAGAAAGAAAACTAATAATTTATATCAATAAAGTGTTTTTATTTTATTTATTTTTTACTTTTTATTTATTATTTTTTTATAATTTTTGGCCAGGGCTGGGTTTGAACCTGCCACCTCCAGTATATGGGGCCACAGGTACTGCCCTATTTTTTTATTTTTTTTTAAGACAGAGTCTCACTATGTAACCCTCGGTAAAGTGCTGTGACATCACAGCTCACAGCAACCTCAAACTCTTGGGCTTAAGCGATTCTCTTGCCTCAGCCTCCCAAGTAGCTGGGACTACTCAAACCCACCACCCTGGGTGCATGTGGTTGGTACAATAACCACTTGCTATGGACACCAAGCCAATAAAGTATTTTTTTGTTGAGAAAAGAAAAAGAAGTAAAACAAATGAGATGAGGACATATACTTACAGAGTATAACATTAATAATCGTTGGAAGACAGGAAGACCCAGTGATAACTTGAAAAAATACCTGAACCCTAAAGTCCTAAAAAAGAAGTAATGTTCCAACTAATGGAACTAAGATGTAATGTTCCATAGACACGTGGCTGTCTATGGCATTTCCTCACAAAAGAAATCTGCAATAATTGTGCACGTGTATAGAAGAACCAATATATACTTGCAATGTTGGGAATGTTTTATGTTCCTAAATTGGACCTGTGAAAATGGCAGACTTTAAATATCTAAATGATAAATAAAATTTTAAAATCTTGCAAAATATCTTTCCTTTACATTATTTCAAGAATCAGCAGCAGTTGGCAACAAGTTAGAAAATATATTCTATTAATTCAGAAGTTAAAATGTAAATTCTCTCTCAATAGGTATTATGAATGTTGTAAAAATTAAAGGAGAAAAGTATTACTAGAATAGAATGCAGACAATTTTTAAAGGGTATACAATAATAAGATTTCAAAATAGAAGTTGGGATAATTAAGTTTCTAATTCTATGCAAAGGGTAGACGTTAACTACCATTTTGCATGTAATACTATGTATAATTGTTTTAAGGTCTAGGCAAAAAATGTTAGATTGATATGAAAGTCCTAACATTTTCTGTTATTATATTTAAAATTCTTTACTACCCCCCTTCAACCACTCTCGCCCTTTTCATTCTGATTTTTCTTTTTCATTTTTCTTTATTTTACATTATTGCTTCATTCCCATTCATAGCTCCTGGACCAAATCTGGCCCATTTTTATAAGCAAAACTTTATTTTTGTAAATAATTTTTTCATAAAAATCAACAACTCTATTTATGTTTTAATATAGTCTCTATATGCTTTCAAATACCAATGGCAGAGTTGAGTAGTTGCAACAGAGACCATATGGCTTGCAAAATTTTTAAATGTTTACTGGCTGATTCTGTATAGAAAATTATACCGGCCTGTGCATGAGTCTTGCCATTCCTTAGTTTTTGTTGGAAGCCTTCCTCTCTTCTTTCTCTATGCATTCTCCCTTATCATTTAATCAACCTTGGTCATTGCCTTACGTTTTCTGCTTTCAGTTCTCTAGCTAAAGGCCAGACCTCTCCAGTTAGCTTCAGATTCCAAAGTGGAATGGTCTTGTGGAAACACTCACTTTTATATTTCCTCATTCTCAGTACAGCCCCAAATAAATTAATTTTCCTCTTTTCACCAAATCCTGATATTCTTGTTTTTCAGAAAATGCAACCACTATCCACCTGATTTTTTAAATAAATACTGAGGGAATATTTGCTGGCACCTCCTTTCCTCAGATCACATGTTCACTCACTCCTGTGTGCCACCCAGACTATATCAAATTCTTCTAAGTATTCTCCATATACTACTCCAGCCCAAGATATCATCATCTTCTCTCTGGATTACTACATACTTTAATTGATATGGTACTTATGGTCTGTTCTCCAAACTGTTCTTTATACCAAAACAACATTATTATTATTTAGACATAAAGACTGTATCAAAGAGAGGTCATTAAAGAGAAATGCCCAGCATTCACCTCCTCCACAAAGAAGTGTCAAAAATAACAACTAGATAACTGTACATCAATAGAGTGTCTAGGGGGGAATGCTGGAACTCATCAAGGAAGTGATGCTGACTCTCTGAGGCATACAAACTTGGAATGGAAGCATAGAAAGAAGTGAAGAACCTACTTCAGAGCCAAGAGGAACTAACTCCTTATTGTGAAGGGTGGCAGCGGGGGTTATGAGGGAAGGTAATCAGGAGATCCCTAAGAGTCCACCCCATGGATGCCTAAAATCCTAGCTATAGGAGAACCCAACAGTCCTCACAGGCCCTGAGCTGCCAGAAGTTCAAATGTCTGTTTTATTCCAGAGAGAAAACCTCACACACTCCCTGAGTCTTAACCTGCTCCAGTATGGCACCATTCTGAGAATGGATCAACTGCCAGGGGGCATCCTGCACAAGGGCCCAATAGCCTTTGCCATCTCCATGTCTCTGGAGCCTCATCTCCACCCCTCCACATCCATACAGAAGACTACAGAACCATACACACCTGGACCCAGGGGTGCCGCTGTGAAACCAGCACCTAAACACATGCAGTGCCCTCCATCTGGTGAGGGGAGAGGAGGTGGCTTAGCACGGCTGGAGAAAGGTCTCTAAAGGCAGATCGAGCCAAAAATTATGATCCTCCAGCGGCTGCAGACTAACTACCTAGTGCTGCCACCACTGGGAACCTTACCCTATCAGTGGGTCCCATGTGTGTCCCCAGAGGCCCAAGGATTCATCTACCTAGGCCCTGTCACAGCAAGAGAAAGGAATAAAGGGCATCCAAATTTAAAAAGAAGTTGAATTATCCCTTTGCAGATGACAATATCTTACATATAGAAAAACCTAAAGCTTCCACCAAGAAACTGTTAGAACTGATAAATAAATTCAGGAAAGTCACAAGATACAAAATCAACACAATTAGTAGTGCTTCTACACACAAATAATGAACTGACTGACAAAGATGTTAAGAAAGCAGTCCCATTTATGAGAGCTACAAATAATATCTATTAATAAATTTAATTAATGAGGTAAAAGACATCTACAATTAAAACTATAAAACATTGATATAGGAAATTGAATAAGACACATGTTTAAAAAAGTGGAAAGCTATTCCATGTTCATGGATTGGAAGAATTAATATTGCTAAAATGACCCTATGACTCGATTTTTAAAAGTAATCTCTAGAAAAATGACAACGATATTCTTCACAGATAGAAAACAATCTTAAAATTCATATGGAATTACAAAAATCATCGAATAGCCAAAGCAATTTTGAGCAAAAAGAACAGAGCTGAAGGCATTTCTACCACTTACTTCAAAATATGCTACAAAACTATAGTAAGCAAAACAGCATGATACTGTCATAAAAATAGACACATAAACCAATGAAACAGAATAGATTCCATAAATAAATCCATGTATTTATAGTCACCTAATTTTTAACAAAGGCACTAAAAACAAACAATAGGAAGAAAAAAAAACAGTCTTTTTAATAAATGGTGTTGGAAAACTTGACATCCGTATGTAAATTTGACAGGGTATTTATTTCTTGGTTAATTTTTGTGCATTCATTTTGAAACCAAATATTGATAATAATTTCTCCCAATATTTGGGAAAACTAATTATATATCAGAAGACACTATAATAACAGATTCTTTTTATGACTCCCCTAAGGAAATACTGGCTAAGATATGGTTACAAAAGGTGGGAGGAATGAGGATGGGAGAGGATAGAAGAGTGGCTCATATTTAAAATACAAAGAACCACTAATTTATTCCACTCCAAAAACCATTAATAAAATGGATAAAATGTGTAAAAAAAAAAAAAAAACCTGTACTTTTGAGCCATTAGAAAAATAGTAATTTGTTAATTTATTATGTTTACATAAAATGAAGATAATTTTGTTTATTACTACTTCTTACATTAATTCTAAGCTTTGTTTACTTTTTAAAAATTCTGACACTAGAAATAATCAAAAGTGGTTTACTAAGTCAAATACCATTCATCTAATACTAGTGAGCTGTAAGTAAGGAGAGTGGGTAAGGAAATATACAAAGAAACACGTAAGGGACTGGTTAATTAAAATGGGTAAAAATAGGGCAGTGCCTGTGGCTCAAGGGATTTGGGGGCCGGCCCTATATGGTGGAGGTGGTGGGTTCAAACCCAAACCCGGTCACAAACTGCAAAAAAAAAAAAAAAAAAAAAAGGGTAAAAATAGGTCATCTAAGGGCCTCTTACATCATGTGAACATGATGTGACTATGGGCAGCTGAAATGTTCCACAAATATATATCAAAGATAACTTTCTTCTTCCCCTTTATTTGATTACATATTTACATCAATGTACTTCTAGAGGATTCTATTTAACTCATAATATTTAGAGGAGTATTAAAGTTGTATAAATACATGTATGAATCTAAAATAATGGTCTTGATGTAGCCATGCATCCCTAGGGTGATAAGCGGTCTGATAATTAAGTTTGCAAACTCATCCTAGAAAAAGTGCTACTTACCTCATTGCTGAATATTATTATAATCACCTTTGAAGTACTCGCCCTCAACATAGTGATATTCAGCAGTGAGGTGTGTAGTACTTTTTCTTGGATGAGTTTGAAAACTTAATCGTCAGACCTCGTACACTGATCTGGGTAAAGATCTCAAGTTTGTGGAGATGCTCCCCGTGCTATACTCACAGAATTGTGTATCCTCTTTTCTACTACCCCTTTCTCTCACCAAAACAAATAAACACACAGACAAACAATAGAACCATGGTATTAGCTCTAGGATATTGATGCTACATGCCAGATCAAAGTCAGCTCAGGTCTGGTCAGATAACTCTACTTTAATTCAGCTAAACAGATAGCTTTCTGATACATTCATACGTCATATTTAGTTGGAAGAGAATGTGGATGGGCTGATGAGAGTCTTGATGAATTTTAAAAGTGAGTCAATACTGAACAGTGTATTTCAGTTTTAACCACGTACACAAAGCATAAGAGGAAAATGGATTGCAAGAAAAAGAAACTTTGAAGAACAATGTATGGCCACAGATGTCACCCTTTACAGAAGAAAACTGTGTATTATACATAAAATTAGGCTGTAAACAGCAGGAAAAATAAGTCAAAGAATACAATAGGATCATAGCTCATTCAACATTACCTATTAAAGTTTGGAATTAATCACATAGCTGCAAAGTGCTAAATGAAAGTCTCTTACAAGAGAAGTTCTATACCATAATTTGAAAAAGACCCCAAAGTTTTCTCAAAAACTGTGGTCATGGGTGGTGCCTATGGCTCAAAGGAGTAGGGTTCCAGCCCCATATGCCAGAGTTGGGGCGGGTTCAAACCCAGCCCTGGCCAAAAAAACTGCAAAAAAAAAAAAAAAAAAAAAAAATTGTGGTCAGGTCATGTATAGAAATTTTGAAATATCAAGGTAGCATCTTCTATTATTTCATGTCTCTCTGCAGAACAATTAAGGATTCTGTTATTAACCATATGCTAGGACGTGGCTTTTATTTCAAATGAAACTGAAAAAAAAGAAAAAGAAAGAAAAGTCCATGCCATCCCACAAGGGTATTTGAGCTATCATATTCAGGAGAGTTAGTGTACATTAGAATGATGGCTTTTTGCTGTATCCTAAAGTCTTTGTAAAGGAGGCTTTCATGTGAGCCCATAAATTATATGTTATATGCTTAGAGAAGGTAATGGGTCAACTAAAAACTCTCTCATTAGATAAGGTTATGATAGTTGTGAGGTTATGAAAGTTTTGAGTAATATGAGTACCAATTAAAATGTCTAAAAAGCTAAAAATAAGAGCTTCTCTTTCACAGCAGTGCACTATAAAGGGTTTTGTCTCTTCTTAATTTTCAAAGGAAAAAATGAAAAGAAAAAAATGAGCACTTCAGCTTTAAAAACTAGGCTCATTCTGTCATAATTGGGACATGAACTACTTAGGAGGACAAGACTGTTCGTACGATTTTAAAATGCAAGCTTTTTTTTTTTATTTGGTGAACTCCTTTCTGGAATTTTATTGAAAACTGCTTTTTACTTTAATCAAAATATTTTTTAAGAATAATATACTATATGCCTCAGAGGATATGAGAAAGAAGAAACTAATGGAAAAAAAAAATCATTTACACTTTATTAACAGATTGTTCAGAGAATCATTGAAATATACAGATAAGGAAAACAATCCTTTAAACAAACATATATAAGCACATTTGATCAAACAACCAAAGTAGTTATTGATCTAATATTCTCTTGCCCTCTTCACTTCAAAATCAGGGCATCTACTAAGCTTTACTCTACACCATATACCTTTACAATATTGAAGAACTATGAATGGGGAGTTCTATACAAGGCTAAGGGACCTTCAGCTTTGAAATTATTTCTTTCAAGATGTCTCTCTATTCTAATTACTAAGGTAAATGCCAGAAGTAAAGGTTTATTATTTTTAATTCTATTTTTATTTTATGAGCCAAATGAGGAAAAATGCCAAAGCAGTTTTATATACTTAAATTTTTTTAAAGCAAAATGTCTTTTTATGTCCCCTTTCTATTCAGAAAATTGAGAATCACCAAGTATAAGATATGGAAAGCATCTTAGTAGATATCTAGTCCAAAGTCTTCATTTTGGAGATTAGCACCACAGCACCTGAGCAGGGCCCAGCCAGAACTCTGAAGCCTACCTCCTTAACCAGGCAATGAGCAGACCACAGACCGGGGGACCCACAAACACAATAGATCTTCTGTCTGGGCAATCAAGATGCAAGAGCAAATAACTATTTGCTCTCCTAGGAAAAGGGGAGAATACTTTACCGCTGGCCACCTTCTCTGAGAAGCAGAAAGGGGAATGGCTGAGAATCCCAGTGCAGCTTGCAGACTTACAGCTCTCCTATCTTCACTAGTTCACCACTTGCCTTCTACTCTGCTCTGTGCTGCTAAGTAGAGAACAACTTTGCCAGAGTTACTCCAAAGAATAAAACTCCCCTTCCTTCCCCAGGGGTGAGGTAGTCACTTGGCAGCATAGAGAAAGGACAGGGTTGGTGGACCTAGGTTTTTGCATGCAGACTCCTGCTGCAGTCACCTGTCTCCAGCACGTCCCACTATTACACCTTCCTCACAACCTACCACCTCGAAGCACAGAGTCCTCTGGGCATCATGTAAGAACTTTCCCCCCACCTGCCGGACCACCTGTCCCATCCTCTCACACCAAAAACATGTATGTTGTTACTTCCCTTAAATATTACTCCTCCATCCTCTTCGAAAATATTATTGAGATATTTTAAACCCCTTTCTATCTTATCTGTTATTTTTATCCTTATTGGTGAACACCCTTTTTTCTTATTTTCATTTTAGTGTGATTTTTATAAGACAATGCCCTCCACACACGATGAATGAACAAGTTGAGTGCTCTTTCCCTTAAACAGATAGATATTTTTTTAAACTATAGACATATAATTATATGTGGACTAGAATAAAAGCTTCAGGAATATTTTGAGTGTTCTGGCTGCCACTGTTTTTTCATTATCTAGAACAGGTTTGGTCAAAAATTACCTTGGCATGAGTATACACACATACATTTAAAAAGGTAGAGTCAATTTCTATATGATGCATTGTTTTATACTATATATTTCGCTGCCGTGTTCTCTTTGCTGGTATTTTATTGATATCCAATCTTTTCTTAAAATTCCCATTGAAATATACCTCTGTGATATTCTATTGAATGGGAATTCTGTAAACATAGTCTACATTATGACTCGAAGCAAACCCACATTCTACGGGAGGATCTAGAAATAACTGAGACCGTGTGTCAGGATGTGCATGTCCACAAAGCCACTGATTTAAATGGAAAGCGGCTTCTCCTTGCTTCTCCTTAGCAGCAGAGCTCAATTTCTCTGAGGACATACAAAATCACTCCCAGTGATAGAAAATGTGTACAATACTTGAGATTTGCCATAAAAAACAGATCTTCTCTTGAGTTGTATAGTACACCCTCCTTCTGTGGCAGGTAATAACCACATGTCATTTAGAAAAGGCCTTTATATAGTTTGATTGCACAGGCCCCAGTGTATTACAGAAAATAAGTACACCATGAAACCAACAGGGATAGATTGAAAAATGTCTTTTTCCCTCCTTTAAGCAACTTATTTTTGTTTCATAGGCTAAAAAATTCCTGAAAACATTATATTTATTAATATCTTCAAATGTATGGGGGTTTTTGTGTGTGTGATGTTTCAACTCTCCCTTTTGTATATTCTTTTCATCTAATTTATAATTTTGTCTTCTCCTCGCATTCTGCCTTCTCAATCATCCATCTTCCTAGCTGGTGAAGTACGTCTACGCTCGTCTCTTCCTCTTCCTCTTTCCCTCTCCTATTGTTTTTAGTGGTCAAACGTTTGACAAAACAAATTGATTAGGCAAGTTTGAGATTCATGCTCCAAAAATTATGTTTTTTTTCTTTTGTACATGATGTTAGATTTGCTGATGGATTATTATTTGGATTTTCAAAAAAAGTACCATTCAAATGAAGTTAGAGTAATCTGAAACTATCATAGAATATGGGGGTTAATTTTAATGCTACTCATATTGTGACATATGGTCACCTACAATGAGGAACAAATAATTCAATGGAAAATGACATCTGTATCTCTCTTTCATTCTCCAAAAATCACATGTATACATTTTCTGTGCATCTGTGTGTGTGTCTAAGAGAAAGAGAGAGAAATAAGGAAGAGTATAAAGATCATGGTCTATTCCGTGAGAAGGTTTTACAGAAGAGAACCCTGAAAAAGTTACTAACTAATCTTAGCACTGCTTCATACAAGGAGCACAACTATACTTACTGCTCAGGTTGTTACCACACCATTTAAAAAGATCAAATACTTAGTTGTTTGTTCAGCAGAAAGTCTGATAAACACTTAACTGGGACACAAACTGTTCACCAAAGTCCATGCCTAATCTTCTCCCTCAGATTAGGGTAAGACCACAGTGGCTAGCTGCCCTTAAAGACAAAAGAACCATATACCACTGAAACTCCTGTGAATTGATTGTGAGCAAAAGTGACATGCACCATTGCTATTTCTGGCCAATAAACGCTTGCTTACATCATTCTCTCTTCCTTTTTCAGTTGGTGATAAAACTTGACTTTGCAATCCTATGATAAATATAGCATCAATTCCATTGGCCTGGATTCCTGAATGACTATGTCTAGCAAATACAGCTCTTCTTACCCTAAAACAATTTTAATGTTCCCTTACCTAGACTAAACTTTAGACAGTGTTCTTTCTGACTCTAGGTCCTTGACCTCCTTCCTGTTAGAGCATTTACTTTAGAAAATTTGCAATTATAAATTTTCTCTGCCCCTTTGAAATGTATGTAAATCTTCTCCCAGCCTTCTGCCAGTTTCATGATATAAGAAATGTCTTTCCCAAGGACCTACGAACTAGCTCTTTACAATATAAAAATAAAAAGAGATAGCACCCCTATCTCCCAGTTTCTGTAGGGAAGTAGGAGCCTAATTTCATGGACAACGCATTACCAAACACAGATGGACTTATCACAAGGAAGAATATTTGCAAACTCAAAAATAACTCAATGTGCTCAATACATTCAATTAACCAACCACCCTTGCTAACAATCTCTAGGACTTTCTCCCCACCTTAGCCCAGAATCAAAAAGCCCTCATGTTATTTCTTTCAAAGGAATTAAATTCTCTCTCTCTCTCTCTCTCTCTAACCTACTGCAAGAGTTTAGAACGGCCTTTCTTGCCTGTTTAACTTCATCTCATGCAATTTTTACATTGGTATCTCCAACCAACCAATTTTTATTATTATGTGACAAATAATATCTATTGTGTTTGAGTTATTCTAAATATTAGTTGCCTGTATGCTATATAGAAATTAAAAACTTGAATTGGTATGCTGCAATAACAAAAACCTGAAATGCACAGATATTGAGAGAGCTGGTAGGTGAAAAATGAGGTCAGTAAGAAAATAGCTTCAGCAGTCTGGAAGGATGAAGAACATGGATGTGCTGAGTCAAAACATTGTGTAAAATTTTGAGAGCTCTGAACGCAGTCCAGTTACGTACTTTGGGGGAGTGAGTAATTAGGCAGAGCCAGGATGTTATGTGTTTTGTTTACTCCTTGCTTTTTATATCCAGGTGCTATAATTAAGAGATAAGCCCAGGAAAGAGTTCCTGGTTTGACAACAGAGATGCAAGTAAATGGAGTTCAGATTTTTTTTTTTAAGAGTTGAAAAATTAAAAGCTTTGGTAGCCCATTGATAGGAAATAAGACTTAAAAAGCATTTGGATACAATGGTGCCAGTAGCTTAGTGAGGAGGGAGCTGGCCTCATACACTGTGGCTGATGGGTTCAAACCCAGCCTGGGCCAGCTAAACAATGACAACTGCAACAACAAAAATAGCTGGGTGTTGTGGCAGGCACCTGCAGTCCCAGCTACTTGGGAGGCTGGGGAAAAGAATCGCTTAAACCAAAGAGCTGGAAGTTGCTGTGAGATGTGGTGCCACAGCACTCTACTGAGGGTGACATAATGAGAATCTGTCTCAAAAAAAAAAAAAAGAAGAAGAAGAAGAAGAAGAAGAAGAAGAAGAAGAAGAAGAAGAAGAAGAAGAAGAAGAAGAAGAAGCTGCTATTGGATAAGAAAAGTCCCTTTGATTTAAGAGTTTATCAAAAGAACACATCTTTAAAGCACAGCCTGTTATTCAAATAACCTCAATGAGCATTTAAGTTAAAAAAAAAAAAAAGAAGAAGCAGAAAAGACAGATAGACACTTCTATTATTTCTAAGCCACCACATATTCTAGGAGTCCAGGTACCAGAAATCAGATACCAACATTGGGCAAACCATATTGGCATGTTGATGACAGCAGTCAGGAAAGATTTTTCATGTTCATAAATGCAGTGGGCATTAGAAAAGGGCCCCGTTGACCTAATCCTTAATTTAGCTCCATTTGTGTTTTTTGATAATTCACTTAATTATCTTTGCTTCAATTTCCACATTTGTAATGAATGTTGGAACTGATCACTTTAATCTCCTTTTACATGGTTTTTGTACTTCAAAATATAGTCTGGTGACAACTAGAAAAAATATAATTTAGGAAACAGAACTCAAAAACTTATGGTCAATTATCTTAATCCTATTCATCTGAACATGAAAGGACCGCTGCCGCTCCCTGGTAGGCCGCTGTGGCCAGCTGAGAAAGCATTCCAACTCCCACATCAGGAGGAGCTCCTCAGGAGCTAAGGGGCTAAGACCTACACAGTCATGCAGACATCCAAACAGAAAGACGTATTCTATACTCTTAAAAAGTCTTTAGAATATTTTTAAAGCAGAATGGTGTTGCAAAATATCTTTCCTTGGTAAAGAATCAGTTAGAACATACAGTATTTCTTTGATCATTATAGCACAGTGTTTATCTTTGCAACTGATTTGAGTTGTGCTAAATTTCAAAGAGCAGCAATCCAGTTCTTACAGAGTTGAGTGGCCTAGATATTAATACGGATATACATACTAATGATGATGAGCCAGCTGTCCATGGAAAAGCTGATTTAGAGCATATTCAGTTTTATCATTCTGACAGCTCGCCTGGGAAAACATACCATATTCCCTCCCTTTCCTTGTGCTAGAGTCAAATTAGAATCTCATTTAAAGATAAGGAGCCAATATCATAGCATTTTACATTCTCATCTTTATGACCTACTTATTTTTAATACTTGCTGTTAAGAGATGGGCATTCTTCAATGTCAGATGGGAGTGGTTTATTTCTTGCTCTATTTTCTGTTTTGGTGACTTTCTGAAATAAAAATTTCTTCCTTCTCTCAAGCACACTTTCTCTAATGCATATTAGATCATCTTTATTCTTTTGTTTTTTCATTTAAAAATTTTCTGAGCAGGTCTCTTTTGATATTTTTTGATTTCACATTTCATATGACTTCATTGTATTAAAAATATCATTCCATAATGTGTCATTCACTTCTAATTAGTGGTGGATAATTAATTTTTAATTAGAAATAGATAACAGTAATATGTGCCTCTGTGTATAATATTTTAAACGACCATGATATCATTTTGATTAGAAGAAACCTATTATTAATCCAACTTTTTAATGCTCCCTTTGACTGGCAACTGAACTAAATAAGATACAAATTAGCAGACTATATTAGGACACAGAAATTAGAGAAAAAGAAAAAGAAACCCAGTTAAGATTTCAGACATCAAGTTTTCTTGGAAAATGCTATTGAAGCAACAGCAATGTTACTTCTAACAAGGGCCAGGTAAAACTAAGTTTTATGCTGAATGTTAATAACTTCCATTCTGTGAATTCTTTCCAGTGCCTACTCTTTCTATATGATGTGACGTTCTTGGGGTACCCATGAGATTCCACTCCCTCCTTAAGGACACATCACCCCTCCTCCACCTGTTCTATAAAACCCCCGTGAATCCACACTACATGTGACACAAATATCAGGTTTACCCAAGAAGGAATGGAATACATGTAGTCTCCTAAACCAGGGGTCTTCAAACTATGGCCTGCCTGCGGGCCACATGCGGCGGTGTGATTGTATTTGTTCCCGTTTTGTTTTTTCACTTCAAAATAAGATATGTGCAGTGTGCATAGGAATTTGTTCATAGTTTTGTTGTTGTTGTTGTTGTTGTTTTTAACTATGGTCCCGCCCTCCAACGGTCTGAGGGACAGTGAACTGGCCCCCTGTTTCAAAAGTTTGAGGACCCCTGTTAAACTCTGATTATCCTACAGTTTAGGGTGAGCAGAGGAGAGTCTCCAAACACCATGGCCACCAATCCTGGATAGAAAGGTCCTAGATCTGTAATGTTCTATATATATCCATTAAACAACCAGGGACTGGTTTCATGGAGGACAATTTTTTAACAGAGGGTTTGTGGGGGGACTCAGGTGAGTCTCACTCACCATAGTCTCACTCAGGTGAGCTATGAGGACAGGTTTTCAATACAGATGAAGCTTTACTTGCTTGCTCACCACCTACCTCTTGAGCACCCTAGGTCCTGGGTTTCATAGAAGATGATTTTTACAATGGGGTGTAGCGGGGAGGCAGAGCTCTGTGCTTGGTTCCTAACAGGCCATGGGCACCTGTAGCCTGGGTTTGGGGACGGCAGCCGCAGCTGAAATGAGTCTGTGTTTTACTGAGCTAACTCATCCTGCTGAGACAGCAGCTCTTGACTAATCCAGCAAAACTGGGGTATAAAATTAGCCACCATGGTCATCTAGTTGTTGTGGGTTTTTTGTTTATTTTTTGTTTTTGTTTTTTTAATATCCTTATGAGAATTTCCCTACCTTATCTCCTATTTTTCAAGATTTTGGTCTTTGCTGGAGAAGTCACAAGTCAATGTGCATTAAAACTCTGTGAGAAAGTTACTTTATACAGGTAATACAATACTCAGAGTCATAATATTCATGATAATAATAAATAACTAGTGCTCACTGAATCTCTACTATGTTACCAAGTACTGTGCTAAGGGGCATTAAACCATTTGATTTTATCCGTACAAGAATATCATGAGATAAATATTATTATTTGTCACAAACTATATAGATAGTAAAAGGGTACATCAGTAAATTGGAATTTACTTTAAGATAAGGAATTTTAAGACTTAGATACTCTGGATGGGAAAGACGCTTGAATGGGATATGTATTTTTTTTGTTTTACCCAAAGCATACCCATTCTTATCATTTTTTATTAATGTGAGGAGGCACAGATCAGCTATCTTTCTACAAATATGTTAAAAATATCTTGAAGTATGAGAAACAAATTTCTGTGTCCTGAAAATTAAACAGAGAGATGGCAGCCCTCATAAATTAACCACAACCGATTTAAGCAGATACCCAGTATAGGGAAAGCACAAGACAATATAAAATAAGCATTCTCTTCTTTAATTTTCAGCAGATTCGTGTTCTGAAAATGCATAATTCATGCATCTATCAGGTCACTTTCTTGTCAGCAGCACAAAGGGAAGCAGGGAGGAAGGACCATTTTCATACTAATCAGCCAAAGAATATTTACATTACAGCTCTCTGCTGTTCTTCAAATGTACACACTTTCTGCAACAGCCTAAATGTCTTATGAGTTATTAAAGCATCAAGACTGAATTGGAACATTGGCATTTTTAAGAGTAGACTATAAAAAATTACCTTTCTATTCCCTTTAGCCTTTTCTCCCTGCCATTAGCTGTCTATTTAACAACCTGAGGTCTCACTAATAGGCCTTTCATTCCTGTATGCTTTTTGCCACTTTTGCAGTAGCCACTTCGGAACCTTAAAGCTGAGAGCAGTCACCCTCATTTGCCCTTCTCTTATCCAGCAACAGATCGCTACTTAATCCCCATCTATTTTTAAAAAGAGTTCACCAAGATGTTTTAGATGGAAGAAAAGAATACTAAACACTCTTATTGCCCTAAAAGTGCTATTCCTATTGTCAGTTTTCACCTTAGACGTACAGGAAAGACCTCAAAGCCTTGGAGCGGGATGAATACAGCATCGTGATCAACTGTTCGGCAAGTACTTGGTTTTCATACGCACACAAAACAATGAGGTCGGGCACAACAAACAAGAACAGATTTCCTGACACTTTATTCTCTTCTCAAAGACCCCAATTCAAAGAAAGATGAAAATCAGGGAAACCAACCTATTTAAACTTCTACAGTCTCTTTTTTTATTGCTACTATGTGTGAGGTATTCTTTTGGCAGCCTAGTTTCATTTATTCTTTGTGCTTCAGGGAGAACAGGATTCTTCCCAATTGCTTTGGAAAATGATGCCCTGGTTTAATAGATGTCATTGGCACAGAGGAACTTTCGTGATGTTGTGACTAAATTTTTCTTTTCTTAATTGCATACCATTATTTCTAATTATGTTTATTGGTATGGTGCTAAGTAATTGTGTTCCCTTTTTCCTGTTAACACCCTTCAAATATTAGTAGCAGTTTTGTCCCTCATTAATTTTAGCTAAGAAGGCTATGTATATTTAATTGTGCATTACTTTACAGATTTGTGTCAAATTTTCCTCCTTTTCCAAGATGTCTTGCTCTAGTATATGCAAAGTGCTTCTTTATTTTTTTACGGTATGTAGTTTTTATACCTCTCACCTCTGACCCCAATCTTAATGGTGATTGATATTGACTCATTTTTTTCAGTTTTTTTCCCCCAATCTCTAGCTAAATCCTATATTAGTCTTTTCATAATTCATCCCTGCCTCCTCTCACCTCCAACTGGATTGTCTTAACAATCTTTTCAGAGAAGTTATCCTCCTAATGTCTGCTAACACCTCTTCATCTGCGTGTGTATATTGTCATCCATATCCTTTAACTCTCCTGTATTCAACCCAAAGTACTGAGGAGGCAATGTCTTCTGTCATGGCTTCTGACTACATTTACGTAGGTACAGTCCAAGAGAGCCTGACCACATACCCAAGCCTCTGACCTTGTCCCTGCTGCCCGAAGACTTTACTGTTGGTGCCTAGCTTCAGATGGCAAAAGACCCCCATTGTGCGTACATGTGCCATGCAAGCAGAGGCGTGGCTGAGTTAGCACTCCACAGGGCAAACCCTAGACCACTAGGAGGAAGAGCTAATAAATCCATCCTTCTTCCTCACTTGTCTCTGGACCAGCCTTTGCCCCTTGAACTGACAAACAGATTGTCTGTGTTGTTTAGTGCAGACCAATGCAGTAACACACGTTTACCTGGATACCTTTGTCAGTCACCCTGTGTCCAAAACCACATCTCAAGAGAAAGAACCTAGGCTCACTTTATGGTGAGCACTGGCCACGGTAAATATCTGCTGTTTTCTAAAACAATACACCAAGAAAAAGGAATTATTGACTCAACTTCATAACCTTCTACCTGAGTTCCCAATCTTTTAGTCAATTCATTCATTCAAAAGTTGAAAACCATGTAAAAGACATACATCAAGAGAAAAATGGAAAAAAGGAAATAATAAGAAGACAGCAGAGAGAAAGAAATAAAGAAGGAAGATGGTCTGGGCATGGTGGCTCACGCCTGCAACCCCAGCACTCTGGGAAGCTGAGGCGGGTGGACTGCCTGAGCTCTGGAGTTTAAGGCAAGCCTGAACAAGAGCAAGACCTTGTCTCTAAAAAATAGCCAGGTGTTGTGGCAGGTGCCTGTAGTCCTAGGTACTTGGGAGGCTGAAGCAGGAGGATCACTTTAGCCCAAGAATTTGAAGTTGCTGTGAGCAATGATGCCATGGTACTCTACCTAGGGCAACAAAATAAGACTCAAAAAAAAAAAAAATAAGGAAGATGAAATTCATGGCAAAACTTTATACTAAGTACAGTTTACTTGTTATCTGGTTTAATGTTTCCAACAATATTATGAAGTAGGTACGGGTATGTACATTTTAGCCACAGGCTTAGCAAGTTTAAAAATTGAGTGAATGGCAGACCCACTTGTCCCTTCTCTTCATTAAAATAGAAGGTTTATCATACAAAATACTGCAATTTGCATTGGTTATCTTTGCTCACTAATATATAACCCCAAAACTTTGTGGGTTAAAACATGTACTTATTATTGAGCAGCTTTTATGGCTCAGGAATTAGGCCATATCTTACTGGTTCCTCTGTTTCAGGATCTCTCAGTCAAGGTATCAACTGAGCCCTCATCCTTGTGAGACTCAACTGAAGAAAGATCTGCTTCCACGTCCACATGGTTGTTTGCAGGACTCAATTTCCAATGAACAGTTGATTGTGGGTCTCAATTCTTTATTGAATGTTGGCCAGAAGCTATCCTTGGGTCCGGGACACCTGGGCCTCTCACATGTCAATTTGGTTTATTGAAGTGTACAAGCTGAGACGGGAATAGAGAGAGTGAGCCTGCAATATGGAAGTCACAATCTCATGTAACCTCGTCATGGAAGTGACAGCTATAAATAAGCTTTGTATAAGGAGAGACTTATACAAAGCCAGGAATACCTACAGGAAGGAACCATTGGGAAATCATTAGAAGTTTATTTCCATACAATTCAATTCTGTAAATAAGACATACATAAAAAATAAAAAAGTATAAAATAAAAATAAAGGACAGTTCTAAGGTCCAAATTATAGATTATAGGCTATAATGCCTATCACAACTAATTGTTATGATTTTTTTTTTATGAGTCCATAGCCTCATCTCTTCCTACCAAACCATGCCACTTTTGCAGAGGCCAAAAAAAACGATTGCTGAGAGGTGTTTTAAAAGGCTATGTAAAAATACTGGAATCTTTGCTCCCGGTTAGAAATTTAAGTTTGATCAAATTTAGGCATGCATCCGTCTCTATAAATTTCTCAATTTAAAAATTAAATTCTTGATTCTTAATTTTTGGTATATTCTCAAGAGCTCTATATAGTAGATTGCTTGCAGATATAGCCCAAAGTCTCCACCCCTCACATAACTACACTTTTTGCAATGTGACTTTGCCAGTCTGCCCTTCATGAGGTATAGTCTTGAATATGGGATACCCTTTTGATATGATATAGCCATTTTCATGCAAAAAAGTGACAGCACACTTATTCTGAGCTAAAGTGTAACCAGAACTCTATCCTTCCACTGTCTTTATTAGAACTCTCACACATCTGTAAGAATAAGCCCAAGTTAGTTTGCTGAAGAATGAAAGGCTACGTGGACCAAAGCCAAGTCAGTCCAGTTGCCCAGAAGAGACAACTTACAAGTCCAGCTCAGCCAAAATCAAGAAAGCAACCTAGCTGATACTCAACCAACCAAAGACATGTAAGGGACTCTCAGCTCAACCTAAATCAATAGAACAGCACAGCCAACTGGTAGGCCTATTGGAAATAGTAAACCCTTGTTGTTTTAAGCCCCCAGTTTGGGAGTGATTTATTATTATATAGTAATATTTAAATGGATCAAAGTAATATCAAAAACGTAGCTATATAGAAGGTCAATTTAGAAAGGAAAAACTGAAGTCAAGCCATTACTAGAAAAATAATAGTGTGAGTCCTGAGTTATAACAGTAGCAGCCAGAGGAGTGTCTAACATTTAACAGGCCAGGTTTTAGTAATATTCCCTGAAATTATGTCACTAGATCATTGGGGGACAAAAGCCCTACAATCTACAATCTAATGAAAATTTTTTCTGATGATATAATCCAGACATTACCTCTAAATTCTAAGTACTAAAACTATTTGTGTTTTAGAAATAAAAAAGAAAAACAATTTTAAAGTAACACCCCCCAATTAAATATATTTTTCACATAATCTTTAAGGAGCCTCTATGATAAATAGGAAAGAGACCCTCACAAGATAGGTGACTTGTTTTCTGAGCTTTCCTAAAGTAAGACTTGCAACTGAACTTGAAGATGAGAACAGTCTTAGAATTGTACTCAAATGCCAGAGACATCTGAAGGAGCATTTAATCTAATAGGTGTGTGTTAAATGGATTCCTGGATGATATTCCTCTGTGCATATAAGAACTAACAGTAGCTAACGTTGGCTCTAAATGTTCATTCTTTCTTATATTTTATCAAAATCCGTCTGTTTATAACTTCTGTTTGTTGATTATTGCTCTGCCCACCAGTGCTGCATCACAATGAATGCAATTCCTCTTTTCTATGGCATTTTTTCCAAATGTGAAGGCAGCTAGCACAGGCCTCCGAAGTGTTCTCCTTTTAAAGATTATTAACCCACAACCTCACTTCCTTCCTTATCTTGCATTTTGCATATTTTAAGGTCCCTCAAAATTGAGTGGGTTTTCAATTAAAAAAGGTTTAATTAAACAAAACCAAGCCCAACAAAATTTTTAAATGAGCATGTATAACTCAATGAGCATGTCCAGTTCATAGAGAACGTCAGGTAACTAAAACCTCACGACTTTTTAATATGTAACATCTATTCCCTTTTCCAGCCTATGTCTGCAATTCATGCTGGGAAAGTAGGTACAAGATTTGACATCTGTATCCTTATCTATATATTGATATCTATCCTTAGTTTTCTTCTTTGTGCAAATTAAGACCCAAGTGCCAACTATTTAATCCATAATTTTAATCTCTCTTGCTTCTGTGTGATGACAAACTAACGCCCAGCATGCCTAAGACACTGAACAAATTTGATCAGTACAAAGAGTATGAAGGAGACTTTACAGAAAGTCTCCACCCAGGCCGGCACCGACTCATCAGTAAGCACTTTTCATAATAGGCAGTTTATCACCTGGTATGAAACCACCTAACTGTGCAGCCGTTCTTTCCTTTCATCTCAATCTCACCTTCAAAAATGTGAAGCTAGATTTGATATACACCATGTCTGCCACACTTCTATGACTGATCATCCTTTGCCAACATGAATATATGCTAAAATGTCAAGTTTTTGGTTTTGCCTTTCAACCATATTATAAACTTAAACTCTTAATAGAAATTGTGTGATTTTGAATATTGGACTATTTATTTTTTTTAATAATTGATACTTTTTATATTTCTGTTGGAACTTTTTGTATATAATATGTTAAATGGATTTTCATTAAATTATTAATTATATGGCCTCATCACTATCTTCTTACATCTTTTCTCTTGTTTATGATCCAAGTCCCCTGGGAAACTTCATTATCAGTAACGTCCAGACGCTCTGATTCTGGCACTCCTTTCTAACTATTCAGAATCTTTCCAGTCACAGAGGGACTGGACTCAAGAAGAAACAGCATTTTGAGGGACAAGAGAATTTACCTACAGTTAAGTAATATAAAAATAAAAAATGCAGAATAATGGGAATGACTTTGTGCAAATTTTTCTCCAATAGAAATCAACTCAATTCAATAGATATTTAACTAAATGTCTTCTTTTCAATGCTGTGAGCTAGGAACTATGGAGAATATAAAATATGTAAGTGCTATTTTGTGAGGGAAGAGTATATATAATCACACGAAGAGAGAAAAATAATGCTTAAATAACAGCACCAGACAATTACAAAAGAGATGTCACCGGGCAGAATGTGATTCATTGCCAGATGAATTATTCAGATGATAAATTTAACAAGAGTTCAGGAGAGGGAGTGTTCAGTTCAGGCTGGGGTGGTCAGGTCCATCAAGATAAATGTTAACCGGTATTGAAACTGGATAAATGGATAAACTTTAAACAAGAAGAGGGCAGAGGAGAGGACATGTTAGGAACCTGTCAGTTTTAAAAGTGGTTGCTGGAATGATTGGAGTGTTAGGCAAACTTTTTTTGGAAAGATTTTTAGAAACTGTCAGAAAGAAAGTAGTAAGTTCTTGGAGAAAATAGTGACATATTTTTGGAAAGAAGATTGAGAAAGCTATTTGGAGAGAGGTGTTGATTTGTGAAATGGTTTGGAATGGGAGCAAGCAGAGAACAGGAGCTGTGGTAAGTAGGTAGTCTTGTCAGCAGTTAGCCTGGAGCAGCAAAAGATGAGAGAGTCAAAAATCAGAAAGAGGCAGGAGATGCCACTGGGTTTGCACTGGAAAATGGCAGAAGAGTCTTTTCTGGATCCTCTTTTGCCTTTTAAAAGTAAATGCAAAAATAAAGATTGAATGGGGATTGAATAATGTTCTTACCCTAGTTATAGTATAGTCATAGACACATAAAATTGAATAGACAGTTGCTTGTGGGTCAAGTATATTATCAAATCTCACACACACAGACATACATAACTGAGTAAGAAATCTGTTCTGTGAGTTCATGGTCAGCAAGGTTTCCACTTCCCCAAACCATGCTGGAAGGAAATCCAAGCAAGTAAAGGAATCTAAGTCAGTCACCAGTTGTGGCGAGAGCCAGGAAAGACTGCCAAATGTAGAGTGCAAAGCTGAGAAGGACGTGAGTGCCGGGGAGCCCAGGCAACAACAAAGCGCGTCGATCTTCTACAGAAAATTCTGGAATAGAAGCTGTGGCTCATGGCTGGTGTTTATGTGGCCACTATGATGTGGTTTAAAAACTACAAACCGTAGACCAGTGTTGCCAGGGTGGGAATTTAGTCTTCTGACATTTGAACTCATATGATACTTTACTTATCATTTAAATATATTCTCCTCTACACAGGGCTTTCTCCTAAAGATATCTGCAGTCCCTACACATAAAAGTGAAGTATTTGTATGTGTGCATATGTATAATTTCATATTGGACTACTATGTGTATCTATATATCTTTAGCTACAGATATATGTATATATTCTTAATGATATACAATATATACTTTAATGATGGATATAGAGAACATATTTTAATGACAGATACTCCACTGGACCACAGTGAATCCACAGATCACCTTTACCATCAGTGCAGACCTCATCGTGAAGTTACCATATGGCTTCACTCATGTTGACATAGGCCAACCCCGGCATGTTTACCCGTTGCTTACTCTACGGGCTTCTATGTTGCTTCTTTTCTTTGATTTTCCAGGTACATGAATCCTTTTGGAACTAGTCTTGCCTCCCTTCCAACTGATCTACTCTACAGGGAACTCTGCCTCTGAAAGTTCCTTTTCGCACAACTGTATAAATACCAAATTTGCACTTATCTTAGGCTATCTATATACATTTATTAACCATTTAATTATCGGTAGTCTGTTATTTAAATTATGAACTTCTTCTATTATGTTTTATATCTCTTTATATATCTGTATGGTACCTAACAAAATGTCTTTTCTCATATACAAACAGATAAACCTCGTAGCCCATTATGTAATTATACATATGTGCACACACAAATTCTTGACTTCTGTGTGTAGGAACTACAAATATCTCTACGAAAATGCCCTGTATAAAGAATATATTTTAATGATAGATTTAATAGTTTAATGATAATGTACATATTTTAAAAGACCTTTTCTTCCTCTCACTTTAGTAGTTCCATTCAATCACAAATAATTATTTTTTTAAAACATCAAATTGCATGTTTTTTTATGCTCACAGAAAATCCTTTGAGTAGATAATACAATTTTTTGTTGTTGTTTGGGATTCATTGGAGGTACAAAGAATTAGATGATTCTGATTCTGGCTGTCAGGTAAAGTTCCTCTTGTAATGTGTCTCGCTCCTAAGAGGTGTGCCATACACCATGACCCTCTGCCCTTCCTCCCTCCTCCCCTCTCCCTGATTCCTCCTTCTCCAACCCTACCCCTTGTATTAGCTCATCTACTGCCTTCATATCAGAATTGAGTACATTGGATTCTTGCTTCTCCATTCTTGTGATGCTTTTCTAAGAAGAATGTGTTCCATCTCCATCCAGGTTAATACAAAAGATGTAAAGTCTCCATCTTTCTGATGGCTGAATAATATTCCATGGTATACATATACCACAGTTTCTTAATCCATGCCTGGGTCGGTGGTCATTTAGGATGTTTCCATGTTTTGGCAATTGTAAATTAAGCTGCAATAAACAGCCTAGTGCAAATGTCCTTATAATAAAAGATTTTTTTTTTCTTCTGGGTAGATGCCTACTATTGGGATTGCAGGATCAAATGGGAGATCTAATTTGAGTTCTTTGAGGATTCTCTGTACTTCCTTCCAAAATGGTTGTATTATTGCAGTCCCACCAGCAGTGTAAAAGTGTTTCCTTCTCTCTACATCCACGCCAGCATCTGTAACTTTGAAATATTACTTATATAGTGAGGTAGATAGACTATAATTAAGTGTTCACGAAATCACCTCCTCTACAAAGTATTTTCTAAAATGGCACTTCTGTTAGTCTTCCCCTAAGGTGCTCCATAAACACATTTTAGTTACGAGATTCCAGCTAAGAAAATAGGCAGGTTTTCGATCAAGACTCTTAGAAGAATGTCTCCCACTGTTGAATAAATTACTGGAGAAGGCACTAACATTTAAATTCTCCACAGTGTACAGAAATAACTAGTTCAAAGAACAAATTCAAATTACTGCCAAAAGATTTTGTATTAAAAGTTTCTGTCTTGGTCCATTTGGGCTGATGTAACAAACTACTACAGACCAGGCAGCTTGTAAACATAAGAAATATATTTCTCAGACTTCAGGAAGGCTGGGAGGTCCAAGATCAGGTGCTGGCAGATTTGTTGCCTGATGAGGGTCCACTTCCTATTCATAAGTGGAGGGGAGACTAAGTTATCTCATAGCTGGTCACATCTATGAATAGGAAGTGGACCCTCTCCAGACAGCAAATCTGCCAGCCCCTTGATCTTGTGTCTTCTGGGTCCTTACATGATAAAAAGGTTTGGGGACCTCTCTGGAATATCTTTTATAAAGCCACTAACATTATTTATGTGGGTTCTACCCTGGTGACCTAACTTGTCAAAGACTCCATCTCTTAATAGTATTGCCTTGGGAATTAATATTTAAACATAAATTTGAGAGACATATAAACATTCCTTCTAGTGTAGATCCAAAAACCCATAGCAAAAATAACATATATTGTGTTTTAAATAATGATTTATTATTACATACTTTATTATTTATAAATAATTATTTTTAATATTCTTTCAATAATATGGATAGTAATAAATTATAATTATTATTACTATATTACATATTTTTCACAATATATACATATACCCAATTTTTCAGCAGGCTTATTATTCTATAAGAAACTATAAGAAAACAAACATTAAAAAATCAAACAAATCAAAGCCTTGTGTTAAAATCACTGTGACTAAAGGGCATAGGAATATTGTGACACTTAGCAGACTTTATATTTCCTTAATCATCTTCAGTCTAGAATATAAGGAATGTGTTTGACAGAATGTCTGGGAACGTGTCACTTATCTTTTAAATTAATATGTTTCTGTAATAATATATAGAATACTGAAAAAAGCTCATTATTTAAATGGTAGTACTAATGTTATTCTTATTTAAATGTCACATTTAATTATCTAAATTAGCTCATAAGTAGTAACATTAGACTTGTTATCTCATCACAAGTAAAATTAGACTCTTTTTTTAATATTTGAGGAAAATGAAAGCAATTTAGTTCCAGGAGAAATCTTAAACCTGATAATAATAAAAAATTTATCCTATAGAAAATTTGTTTTATGATAATAAAAATTATTTTATAATAAAGGACAATATTTCTAAATATTTAATAACTCAGATTATTTTCAGGTATAAGTAATCTTTAGTCATAAATTAAGCTACCTTTCAGTATGGCAGTATACCTTTCACTATAATAATACTTTACCATCTTGCCTTAATTGCTGTAGCTATTCAATAATTCTTGATCTAGGTAGTGTTTATCCTTCAGCTTTGCTTCTTTTCAAAGTTGTTTTGGCCATTGGGTATGCGAGTTTTCATGTACATATAAATTTTAGGATCAGTTTGCCAATTTTCTCTAAAATCTAATGTAATTTTTATTATGATTCCATATAGTTTGGAGATTAATTTGGAAAAAAATGACAACTTGATAATATTGACTTTTCTCATCCATGAACAATGCACCACTTCTTTAGGTAATTTTTTTAATTGATCATTTTTGTTTTGAGACTGTACCTAGAATGTGCCTTTTTCCTTGATTCTCTTATGAACTTGATAAACATTTTCAATATGCAGACTTAGTTTAACAAAATATTCTCCTGGTATTTGTTTTAATTATAGCTTTCTCCATGAGTCTTTATTTTTCTTCCTGAAACTTCCAACCTAAGTGTCCACTCTACACTATTATATATTCCTTATGATATCCATAGTTTCAAAGTTTTATGCTAAGTTTGAGACCCTTCATACAGGTCCCTGATTCAGAGTCACAGTAGATTTTTTATTGTTGTTATCATTAGTTTGAAAATTATGTTTGCTACTTCTAAGAAACCTTTTTGTATTTTTAAATTATCTTGAATTTTAGGTTTGATTCTCTTTTCCCCACAGTAAGAGGGAGTAATGTTTTCTTAGGGGTTTTCTCTATCTGCCCCTTCAGGTATGTTATGATTTTATATTACCTGACCATTAGGTTTTAGGTTCAACAGCTCAAACCTGCTACCAGTGGTTCTCCACCTGTCGGTTATGACCCATAGGAACTATATTAAAGGGCCTCAGCATTAGGAAGGTTGAGAACCACTGTCAGCTAAGCTGTAGCATGCTGGTGAGAAGGGTTACTATGGGTTCTGTCCTTGATGGATGCATTTATTAAGTTTTAGGTCCTAAGGCATTGCTAAAGATTCAAGATAGCAATTGTACAACGCCTCATGGCAGTTATTCTAAAGAGAAAGAAGGAAATTATATTTAGGGAAAGGTGAGAGTTTCATTTCAAAAGTGAAATTATAAGTAGGAAAGAAAATGTATCTTAACACCAATATTTAGGCATATGAATATTAGTGTCTGTTTCTGCTACATGGATGAATAACCTCAGATTGCCACTAAATTATTTGCTAGAGGGTAAAAACATTAAATTAAAAAAGATGATGTGCATATGACCTCTAAGGTTATGACAGACAGTATTTTACTAATTGTTTGTACTTTTTAGGTTTAAATTTGCTTAACCAAACACTCGACATTGTTTTGAATATTCAGAAATTGAACTTACTTAGCACATTCAAGTGTTATTAATCATACCACTCTCCAAAAAATAGAAGAAGAAAAATATATCAGCATTAGTCTCAAAAACAAAAAAAAAATCAGCTTTGTTTAGTCTTCAAACTTTCAAACATTATCATTTCCTTTTGGTTTTCTTCTATGACTCCTCTTTTGAAGAAATTATATATTAGAATTTTTTTTTTGAGTATACAAATGATCTTTCTTTCTCTCTCTTTCATTCTTTTGAACTAAAGAACTTTCTTCTAAACAAACCCTCAAATATTTTAAAACAAGCATTTGGACTAAATTTAATGTATTGAAGAAATGAAGGTCAACGATAAGAAAACAAATCACCCAACCAAAAAGTAGGTCAAAGACTAATGAACACCTCACTGAAAAAAGATATACAGGTGGCAAATAAGCATATGGAAAGATGCTCCAAATCATGTGTTATCAGAGAAATACAAATTGAATCAAAAATGAAATACCCCTACATACCTATTAGAATGGCCAAAAGCCAGAACGCAGACTCCATCAAATGCTGGCAATTAGGCAGAGCACTAGAAACTCATCTATTGGTGGTGTGAACGTGGAATGGCACAGCCACTTTGAACAACAGTTTACCAGTTTCTTACAAAGATAAACATGCTTTTATTCTACAATTCAGTATTCATGCTCCTTGGTATTTAACCCCCACCAACATTGAAAAATTGTGTCTACACAAAAACCTGAACAAGATGTGTATAGCAGCTTTATTTACAACCACCAAAACCTGTAAGGAACCAAGATGCCCTCCAGTAGGTGAACTGTAGACAAACTGTGATACATTCATACAATGGGATAAGAATCAATGCTAAAAAGAAATGAGCTATCCAGCCATGACAAAACATGGAGGACTCTTAAACAGATATTATTAGACTGGCGCCTGTAGCTCAAAGGAGTAGGGCACCAGCCCCATATGCCAGAGGTGGCTGGTTCAAATCCAGCCTTGGCCAAAAATTGAAAAAAAAAAAAAAAAAAAAAGAAAGAAAAAGAAAAAAGCACATATTATTAAGTGAAAGAGAACAATTCAAAACAGCATTGTACTGTATGTTTCCAACTACATGACATTCTGGAACAGGCAAAAGAAAACAGTAAAAATTTTGAGTGAAGGGAGAGAGGAATGAGTACACAGAGCAGAGAGGAAGTGTAGAGCATTAAAAATACTTCATATCATATGTGTCTTATACTGATGGGTGCATGTCATTCTATGCTTGTCCAAACACACAGAATTTACAACACACAGAATGAACCCTGCTGTGAACTACAGACTTTGGATGCTGATACATGCTTTTTAAATATTTTCTCTCATGTTCATATTTTTCATTCTCGTAGCAGTGCCTTTTAAGAAATGGTTGTTACTTTTTAAATATAATTTTCATTTCAAAATATTACAGGGTACATGTGTTGTCACATGGATGAACTCAATAATGCTGAGGTGGGGCTTTAGTGTGCCCGCCATCAGAATAGTGTACATTGTACCTGACAGGTAAGTTTTTATTCCTCACCCCCTCCCATCATTCTCCCGTCTTAATTTCCAAGTCCTTAACACCATTTATGACCATGCAACCCCATTGTTTGGCTCCTATAGGTTAGTGAGATCATGTGGTGTTTTTCCACTCCTGAAATCCTTCACTTAGGATAATGGTCCCCATTTTCAAATAAATTGCTACAAAAGACATTATTTCCTTTTTTTTTTTTTTTTTTTTTTTTTAATGAAATTATACTGCCAGGGGGTTTGAATACAAAAAATTTTATTTAACCCCGCAAAAACTGATGGGCACTGTGTTTTATATTTGAAATTGGTAAATTGTGATGGAATAAACATTCTGTACAGGTATATTTTTGATTATATGAATTCATTTCATTTTGGTAAATACCCAGTTTTGGGATTGGCATATTTAAATCATAGGTCTACTTGCAGTTCTTTAAGG
>CAUYPK010078910.1:0-15509 GCA_963574355.1 Loris lydekkerianus | reverse complement strand
ACTCTGATTATTCATATTGCCAGAGTTTTTCTGTTGATTTTGCCTCATGATTGCTTTTCACCGTTGCCTCTGGCCATCCTCAGAGTTGGGGAGGTGTCTCTCCAAGATTAGACCCCAGCGGGATCACTCTATTGTTGCTGGATCTTTGTAGGGAGTGACCCTGTGTAGTTCCTCTGGGGCTACTCTAGTTAGGGAGTTCTGGTTGTAGAAGCAGCTCCTGTGTGTGACACACCCGGGTTCAGCAACAGGGCTGGGGGTGGTGCGCACGGTTCTCTGTGCTTGGTGCCCAGTGAGTTTGGCACAGAGAACAGAAGGCTCTAGCAGCCTTTGGCCAGGAGAAGGGCCCTGCGCAGAGGCAGGGAGGGCTCCAGAGGGTACGCAGCTAACAGAGTCCCTGGTCAGATGGATGAGCTAGTATGGAGGCTGGGAGGACACAGGGGGGGACACAGGGTTGCATAGCTCCCGCAGTTCCTGGTCAGGGAATGTGGTGCCCTGGTGGGTGCGAGTCACCGGCTGGGGGTTGCTGCACACCTCTTATGGAGGTCTGGGTGGCGCCAAGCCCAGGAGTTTGAGGTTGCTATGAGCTGTGACATCAGGGCACTTTACCCAAGGCAACAGCCCAAGGCTCCAGTGTGCCTAAACTATCTCACTCTGCTCCTAAGGATTAGGGCTGTGAGGCAGTTCAGTCCCTGCCTTTAAGCTGCACAGTCACTAGGTTACTTTGTCCCACCTGTTCCTTGCTCTGGGACTCTGAGGGCAGAGCTCGCTGGAGCAGTTTTTTCACACAATGACTTTCACTGAGCCCAGCTCAGTGGTTCATTTTTGGGCCCCAGACAATGCCCAAAGTTCTCCACACTTTTGCTCAAGCTCTACCCCAGGCAGCTCAACTGAGCGCCAAGTCCAAGAATACCGAAAAAGTTCACAGGTAAGCCCTTTCCAGTTTGCAGTCTCACTGCTCTTGTACTCACGATTGCCCACGTGATTAGGTCAATTGAACACATGCAGCCACTTGCCAGTTTTCCACTGTTTTTGTCCTCCTCCTGGGGTCCAGAAGTCCCTTGCTCGCTCCCTGTATCCTCAAGGGGATGATCATAGGCAGATCCCACCGGCCAGAGATGTCTGGAGTCTTTTCTCCCCAGATTCCCCATGCCCAGTTGCAAGGAAGCTGTTACTCAGCTGCCATCTTTAATCCAAATCTTCCTATTTTTGGTATCTTAAAGGGCTGCTTTGCTAACATTGTGCTTTGTTTAGTGACTCCATTAAAAGGCTACCTGGGACGTTTCTGAGTTTTAAATGGAAAGAAATACAGGGTATTCAGTGTGGAGATTCAGAGTGAGAGAGTCATGGTGAATGTAAAGGGAAATCGCAAGTTTTTTTTTTTTTTTTTTTTAAACTGCAACCTTGGTGACATTTTCAAAGTATATTGTAAAGGTCAGGTTTCTTGTATTTCTTGCTTGAGCTCTGTGTGACTGAATGGAGGCTATTTCACTTCTGATTTATAAGATATTTACCATGACTCAGGATTATGTGAACACCTGACATTGTTAGCACTTTTGTCTTTTGTGTGCCCCCGCCCACCAAAATAGAAAACAGTGACCCACATTGCACTGACAGAAGCCGTTCCTCATATAGACCTTTTTGATGTACAACTCAAAAGAGCAACAACTTTAGAGAAGTAATTATTGACATTAAAAAAACAAAAACAAAGAAAACACAATGGCACCCCCCCAATTCTTTCATGTGCATTATTAAGTTACTAAGATATAATACCTTTTCTTGATTGTTTAAAATTGTGGCCTATTCTTTTTTTATTCTTTTGTGTTCTGATCATGGTTGGGGAAAAGGGAATCAATACTTTTTCTTAACTGATATCTCTCGAATTAACCAGTGCTTTAATTTCTCACAGCATTGTCAAGGAATTGGTTTTGAACTGTTTTGGAAACTAGCTTTAAAAAATGTTTTGCTACCACATGGATGAACCTTGAGAACATTGTTAAGTGAAATAAGCCAGACAAGAACAAATACTGTATAATTCCACTTACATGAGGAATCTAGAGTAGTCAAATTGATAGCGACAAAAAGAAGGGTGGTTGTTAGCTAGAGAGGGAACGGGGGATTGTTTAGTAGATATAAAATTTCAGTGGGAGGTGAAAAAAATAATGGAGCTTGATGGTGGTGGTAGTTGCACAGCAACGTGAATGTGGTTTATGATGCTGGAGCTGTACACTTAAGAATCTTTAATTTTATGTGTATTTTACTGCATTTATAAGTAATGATCAAAATATTGTCTTGGGGGGATGTTTAGGAGGGGCAATAACCTGCCGAATGGCTGTAGTGAACACTATTCCAGTAATGTGCCCACTTACAGCTCTGACTCAAGTGTTACAGAAGTAATCCATGCAATAAAATCATTTGTACCCACCTCAGTATTCTGAAATTTAAAAAAAAAAGTGTTTAATTTTGGTTTTGAGCCCAGCTTTGTTCTTCACATTTGCCAAAAACTTTGTTTAAAATTCTTTTAAATATCTGTTATTAACAAGCAGGTAAGTATGAATATTTTTGTAATAGAGGGAATGACCTGAAGGAAAAAAAAAGGCAGAATTTTTTTTTTATCTCTTTAAAACTTCTCTTACTCTTTTTGGAATCTGAGACCTGCATCCCTGCCTGGGTCAGGAGAGGCTTGGAAATGAATGTCTTTTGGTCTTTGAGCTACAGGAAATAGCCTGAACTGTCCAGATAGAGTTGGAGGCCTGGAGCCTGCCTGACAGAGGCCCTGCCCTCCCAGGTGGGCGGTGGTCCTGGTTTTGCCTTAAGCAGATGTAGACATCTATGGTTGAATGACATTTGGCCCTCCCTTTTAAAAACTGTTTCTGCTTATGTTCAGGAAATTTGGTATTTCAAGATGAATAGTCTACCATTTTCCTGCTTTTCTGGCAAAGTAATAAATTTCCTTTTCCTTCTTCTCAAACTACTTGTCATTGTTTTTCTGATTCTGCAGCCTGAGAACAAGTGCCGAACTTTTGGTAACATCTCTTCTTATTTTAAGATAATACAGGGGGTGCAAAATATACATACACATTTAAGGAGATGTTAATATACACATTGCTTTTCAACATTAAATTGAAGGTACTGTTACTGGTTAAGTGTCCCTAGACATGCTGTGCATGTCTGTTTTACCTGCAATTTGTACACTTTTTGAGAATGATCGATTTTACATTCAATAAGATCTCTTAAAATGTGGCATTCCAGTGCTATGTTATGACAATAAGTTAAGTGTCTTCAGTGGAGAGCAAAAAAACTATTTCTAGGGATAAGTAAAAATGAGAATTAAAATAAAGTTTTAATGATTTTCTCTTTTGTTTATCTGTATAGATGATGTCTTAATAGGCATTGTATATAATTAAATCAAAGAAGATACAGTGACTTTGACTATGGACAAGCTACTTTACATTCAGTATTAGTCTCCTCATTTGTCAAATGGGGGTCTTTACACCTCCTTCACTGGGAGAGAAATTAAACAATATAGATGAAAGATTAATTTCTTCTAAAGTATTTTAGTAAAGTACTACATGCATGTAGTTTAAATTTTTGTTTTATAGAGATGAGGGTCTTGCTATAATGCCCAGACTGATCATGAACTCCTGGCCTCACATAGTCCTCCTTCCTTGGCCTCCCAAGTGCTGGGCTTGCAAATGTGACCCACTACTCTTGACCAAAATGTATGTAGTTTAAAAGTCAAAACATTATATGTAACAAAAATGTTCTACCCCTTCCTGCTCCCTCCAGTTTCCTTAGAAGTAATAAGTGATTTTCAGTTCTTTCCACTGTTCTAAATTTATACTTATGATTAATATATTGTGTATGTGTATTGCTGCTTTTTGATTTATCACTTATACATATTTTTCAAACACTTTTTGTTGTTTGTTTTCAAACAAAAGGGGGTGAGGAGAAACTTCCCCCTTTACCCTGGAAGGTTCACTGAAAGATCAACTCATAATAAGGCAGATTAATGAGAGAGAAATTTATTTACCATGCACACTGGGAGAATCACAGAGTGATTACCCAATATTCCAGTGGGTCTAGAAATTCACACACCATTATTTTAAGGGGAGGAGAAAGTGAATAATACAGGTAATTCTGTTTGGAGATGATGAATGGTTATTAGAGATGATGAATAGATAGATACCTTGGAGAATTAATAAGTAGGGGGGAAACAGATCGGCTTGTAAATGATCTCTTTGGAAATTAAATTAACCTGAGAGACAGGTATTATATTTTAAATAATTTGGGCCTGATCTAGTTTTATTCCTAATCTTCTTTTCTGAATATATTGAGATAAGAGGACAGGGAAAGGAAACCAATTTCTTTTTTGGTGGGTCTGGTTTTATGGAGAAGGAAAGCTACTTCCTTCCATCATTCGTTTATTTCTAAGGGCCTTCCATTCAAAATACTCTTTCCACCAAGGAGTCATTTTGGGGTGAAATTTCCTGAGCTCCTTCAATATAAAAACCTTTTCTGTCTTATACTATCTTCTCTTATTCTCCTCAATATAAATAGTAAAATTTTTGATTAAATAATTCCTTGATATTTATATTTTTAAGGGTGTATAAATCTATGATTTATGCGTCATTTTAGTATACTATAGCATTTCCTTGTCTTCCACCTTACCCTGAGAATTTTTGAGACATCTTTCTGTTGTATTTTTATTCCATCGTGTTCAAAAAAACATGTTTTGTGTGATGTAAGTTCATTTATTGAGATTTGTTTTATGGCCCAAAATATGTGTTAGAAATTTTTTTTGTGTACTTGCAAGAAGTGCATTCTCCTATTGTTGAGTGATATGTTCCTTAAATGTCAATTAGGTCAAGTCATTTGATGTGTTATTCAAGTTGCTATGTCTTTGCTGATTTTCTGCCTACTCATTCTATCAGTTATTGAGAGAGAGACACACACACACACACACTAAAATATTTGAATACAATTGTGGATTTTTTCATTTTTCCTTAGATTTCTATCATATTCTCCTTCATGTGTTTTGAAGCTCGGTAATTAGATACATAAATGTTTAGGAGTTTCACCTATCTTTATGAATTGATTTCTTTATCATTAATGACTTTTCATTCAAGGTAATATTATTTGCTGTGCAATCTACTTTGAGGTAGCTCTAGTTTTGCACACTAGCTTTCTTTTGATTAGTGTTACCACGGTATATTATTTTTTTCTATTTCTTCTATACTTGTAACTTTTTTGAACCTGTCTATTTAAAATGCAGTTGTTTATAGGAAGCATGTATTTGAGTCTTACTTTTTATCCACTCCATTGGTGTCTCTACCTTTTAACTGGGATATGTAGGTCATTTATATTTAAATGTAGTTATTGTTATGATCAAGCTTAAACCTCTCAGTTTGGTGTTTATTACTATTTGTTCATCTGTTGTTTTCCTTTTGAATTAATTGAACATTTTTTGTAACTCTAATACAGCTTCTTTGTTGAGATGTTAGTGCTTACCTTGGGGTGTATCATATGAATTGTTATCTTTTCAAAGTATCATATGAATCATTATCTTTTCAAAGTTTGTCTTCAAGCAGTATTTTATTACTTCACGTATAGAACAAAAAATTTATAATAGCATACTTTTATTTCTTCCTTCCTGACCCGTGTGGTGGTGTTGTCATACATTTTACTTTTGCATATTTTATAAAACTTTTACTACATTGTTACTGGTTTTATTTCAATTTATATATATGTGTGTGTATTATTATTTATTTTCTTGCTTTGTCTCCTTGGCTAGAATGCAGTGGCATCATCATATCTCACTGCAGCCTCATATTCCTGGGCTCAAGTGGAGTTGGTCAACAAAAGGAACTAAACCTACCATGCTGGTACATGTATGTAGTGCATGTCCGGTCTCTGAAGATTAGGCAAACTTGAGGTGGTCAATATAGGGAGGTGGTCACCTGTGAAGGTTCTACTGTATTTACAAAATATTCTCTGTGTGTTGGCCACCTCTTTATAAACTTTTGTAATGAATAGTTTGTTAAAAAAAAAAAAAAAAAAAAAGGCCGATAAAACTTCAATTTCCCATTTTCCTCTATGTATGGTGACTTTTGGGGACACTCTGTAATATAAACCATTTAGGATCTTAAATAGGAAGTTAAATGATGTCAGCGCTTTGGTGTACTCCAGGGAGGCAATGTAGCTTGGTGAATAGGAGGGAGCTTAAAACACTGGAGTCAAATAGTTTCTGGGTTCATTTCCCTCTAGGCAAAATTACCAATTAGATTTGTGCAACACATATGATAAAGTCCCAGATCAAAGTGGTATTATGAAAATGGGGGAGCAAGAGATGAATCTGAATTACATTGGGATGAGGTAATCCATGAGTTTGGGATGGGATTCATATGTAGGTAAAGAGGAAGAAATGTGACTGTAAGGTTTTTAGCTGCTGAACAGAGTAAGAAAATTGATTGTGTGTGTGTATGTAGGAGGGACAGTTGGGAGGATGGGTGTGTTGATGAATTTGATTTTAGATTCAATTTGAGGTAATTTGGAAACTACTTGTGTCTTATAGGGTACTCAGTATTTGAGACTCTGTGAAAGGGCTAAAATCAACTCTAGCAAGTTGCCACGTAAAGATGAATTTCTGTCACACAACTAGGGTTCATTAAATGTTTGAAAGACAAAATAGACCAACAGAGTTGATGATCATTGTGCTCAGGGCAGTAGTTCTGAGGCTTGAGCACATGCCTGTAAGACCTTACAGAGTTTTGATTTAGTACGTATGAGGTGGGGCCAGTGCTGCAGTGGTCTTGCAGACGACACTTTAGAACCACTGGCTTTAGATAAGTGAATAGAGAGAGCACCAAGGAGCTCAGATTCCTGGGAGAGAAAGAAGAAAAGGAACTGAATGAAGTGTCACAGGTAGCAAACATCAGTCACTGGATGACACTAGTGACATAGATTTCATTTTTTGGTAATAAATGGCATTAGATGAGGCAGAGAGAAAAAATGATTGGCTAATAGGTATCAGATTTAATGAATACTATTATTATTTGTGACCTTAGAGCAGTGTTTATCTTTTTGGAGTCATAAACCTTTGAAAATTTGAGGAAAGTTGTGGATTTTCAAAAGTTTTGCATTTTTTTTTTTTTTTGTTGTTTTTAAATAGGGTTTCCTTCTGTTACCCAAGCTGGAGTGCACTGGCTAGATTGAAAGCTCATTGTAGTCTTGAACTCCTCAGTTCAAGTGATCTTCCAGTTTCAGCCTTCTGAGTAGCTGCCATTGTGACAGGCCTATTTTGCACACACCTTATTAAAAAAGGGAGTTCATTGGGCGGCGCCTGATGCTCAGTGGGTAGGGTGCTGACCCCATATACCGAGGGTGGCGGGTGTGAACCTGGCCCTGACCAAACAGCAACAAAAAATAGCTGGGCGTTCTGATGGGCACCTGTGGTCCCAACTGCTCAGGAGGCTGAGGCAAGAGAATCCCCTAAGCCCAGGAGTTGGAGGTTGCTGTGAGCTGTGATGACCCTGTGCTCTACCGAGGGCGATGAAGTGAGACTCTGTCTCTGAAAAAAAAAGGGGGGGGGGGGGAGTTCATGAATTGTATTGAGGCACATGCATCTGAAGTCGAGAACTGTGCTTTAGGGTAGTATCATTAAGAGTGATAGTATGGAAGCCAGATTTTAAGAGGGAAAAAATGAGGAAGAAGGAAGTAATTGTGGATATGAACAGACAATTCAAGATTGTAAAGATTTGAGTAGCAGCCTAATGACTGTGGAATTTCCTTACCCAGAGGTTCTTAAAATAAGCCCATGATAGTTTGCATATCTTCTTGAGTTCGTAGGGATACTGTGAAAAAAACGTACTATGTTTAGAAAACTGAAATGATCCATGGCTTTCCTGACTTCTTTTCCTGGCCACTTGTTCCTTTGTTGCTGTCCACTTGGTGTGGTCAGAACTAATGACTATGTTTGGGATGATTCTGTCTTACAGTTTTTTTTTTTTTTTTTCTTCTTCATGCATTAAGCAAGTTTCCCATTTCAGGAAAAACACAAATTATTTTTTCTGGAAGAATTAATCATTTTTATGCCACTTGCTAATTTTTGTGGAAGCATTTTAGTGTATGTTGTATTCTTGATCTAATGCTGGACTTGGCATCACATTTATTATTATTTTTTAAATTGAATTCTAGCTCTCCTTTGTTCATTGTACAATCTTGGACAAATGACTTAAATTTCTCAGTCTCAAATGACTTAAATTTTTGAGTCTCAGTTTGTACTTTTGCTTGGTGAGGATGGTGAATCCTCATTTTCCAGGGATTTGTAAGGATTAAATACTTTGGAAAGATACTTATTAACTGTAAACATACACATGTAAGTTGTTTCTTATCAAATGCTGTTTAATAAAACAGTGCTAGGGTGGTCTGGATTTATTTTTTATTCAAGGAGAAAATTTGGTGAGTATCTTGAAACCAGAAGCTGGTGTGGAAAAATTGTTGCACAGGTTTAAAATGAACCAATAGAATAAAAATAGATTTGCCATCTACTTTCTACACAAGAAATGTGGTAGAATGCTACCCTTAGTTGTTTTCAAGGAGATGTGATTTACTCTAGGATACCTTTCACTGCTTTCATATGCTAGTTTTATATATACCTAGGCTGAAGTTATAAGGAGAAACAGCAGGACATTGGTAAATGTCCCTAATGGAATAATTTGTGTGTATGCCTTTGGAGAAAACTCAAATATGCTGTGTATGTCACACAGAGGGTATTGTACTCTGTGATTTGTTTCAATATATTTAGTCTAAAAATCTTGTACACAAATCAGATAGGGACACTGGAACAGATCAATGCAAGAGAAGATAAAATTAAAAAATTTTTTTTCCTTGTAGGAAAGAATTACAATATCAGACCATAGGCAGAAAAGTATTCATAATAATTCTTAAATATTTGTTTTGATTCTTTAGAGATGTCTATTTAGATCTGTAAATTTTCAGTATTAAAAAATAGGATTTAGGGCAGCACCTGTGGCTCAAAGAAGTAGGGTGTTGGCCCCATATACCAGAGGTGGTGGGTTCAAACCTGGCCCCGGCAAAAAACTGCAAAAAAAAAAAAAAAAAAAAAAAAAGGATTAAAAAAAATTGCTCCTTGAGATCTACTCTAAACCATGATATGTAAATGTGATGATTTTTTAATAGCACCATACCACTATCATTATTCTAATTAGCAATCCTGGGAGCTAAATATTTGACCTAAGAAACTGAGCACTTCAGTTGACTTTTACTAGAAAAAAAATTGAGTTTCCATGGTACTTACAATAAAGTTTGGACTACACTAAATGATGAGAATACTTCAGATTGTATATGAAAGCAGCACATTGTACCCCTTGATTGTACTAATGTACGGCTATGATTTAACAATAAAAATAAATAAATAATAATTTTAAAAAGTTTGGAATGAGTAGGGATCAACTTTTTCCCCACACTTAACACTTTTTTTTCCCTTGGGGGGGGGCAGGGAAGAGACAGAGTCTTTCTCTGTTGTCCAGGCTAGAGTGGGCATCAGCCTAGCTCACAGCAACCTCAATCTCCTGGGCTCAGGTGATCTTCCTGCCTGTCCTGCCCACTCCCCTCCCCGTAGAGACATGGTCTCACTCTTGCTCAGGCTGGTCTCAAACTCCTGAACTCAAGCAGTTCTCCTGCCTCAGCCTCCAGAGCGCTAGGATTATAAGTGTGAGCCCCTGCTCCTAGCCAACCTGTTTTCTTCTTGAGAACACTTAAAACCTAGGCCTCTACCTTGAGAAGGGGTACAGTATGTAAACAAATTGCATTTGTTACAAAAATAGTTTTCTTGAGTATATGCTGTGTTTATTACTTTACATTAAGCACTTGAGAGAGAAGTAAATATCTGGTCCCTATTCTCAAAGACCTTAAGGTTTAATTGAAATAGTAAACCCTTGAAATTTGTGGGACGTGTTCCGAAATCTTCAAGATACCAGCGACCCCTATATTTTCCTTAGTTTTCTTAGCTTATAAAATAGGAATAATAATACCTTACCTTTCAAAATTGTTCTGAGAATTAATTGAGATCCTGTGTTAAATAAAAGTAGTCAAAGCACATTGAGCTTGTCTGCTTTAGGCTCACTGACTAGCCAAGTAACTCATGCCTATACGGCTGCCCTGCAACACAGGCAATTCAAATTCATAGTCAGCAAAGTCATTTATTACGTGCAGCAAATCTTGACATCCCAGATGTCAAATCCTTAAATGCCAAATATCTCTGTTACTAGCACACACTCACATATACCTTCCACTCTGGATGTAAGGCAGTGAAGAGACCATCAGTGATGTTTGCCTGAGCATGGCAACTTCGTTTCTTTTACAGAATGGCTAACTCTCCATGCATTGCATCCTTTTATCATGTATGCACTGTGCCGATGTTCAAGCAACCATCTGAGAACCTTATAGGTACCTTCTCATGTGTGTGACTGATCTTTATTTAGTTTAAAAATGACAGCTGTATTTACTTCTTTCATCAACTTAGAGAAACTTCCCTAATCAAGATTTTTACTGATCTTCAAGTTAACTGACGATTGATTAGTTCTTCCCCACTCTTTCCAGCAGTTAAAAAAAATAAATAAGGTATGTTGTGGCTGGTTTCTAGTTTTTAGGCTTCCCCCTTGCTTTACCATTAATACTGAAAGCTTCTACTGTGATGGTTTCTAGTTTGCTTCTGAATGTAAAAGCCTCCGTTCCACTTCCTTTCTTTCTTTGACTTTCTACTCTTTTCCTTCTGGACTTAGAATCTAATAACATTGTTCTGTTGATCTAGATGTCAAACCTTTCCCAGAGCTATTGGATAATAGTACTCTACCATACTATAATAGGATATGAGTTAAATTAACTGTATGTTTTCTTGTACTTTTTTTTCTCTCCTCCTCCTCCTCCTCCTCCTCCTCCTCCTCCTCCTCCTCCTCCTCCTCCTTCGTTTTTGGCTGGGGCTGGGTTTGAACCCGCTGCCTTTGGTATATGCAGCCGGTGCCCTACTTCTTTGAGCCACAGGCGCCGCCATCCTGTACTTTTCTTAATTATGAGGTCTGTTATCTTCCTAATTCTGTTTTTCAGGGAAGAATTGTCAAGTGTTTTTGGCTTGGACCAATGTTCTGTATATTCAGATTCTTTCTGTATATTGTTTTGTCTGTTACAATTCTGTTTTTCTTTCTGCTGTATTTTTTTTGCCCTCACCCCTTCCCTCATCTTGCCTTCTCCTAACTGCTAAATAAACTAAACCCTTTGACTCTTTCCTCAGGCCTTATAGACTATTAACATCTTCCTAAAGATAAGGTAAATAATATAGTAGAATAAATACGGGACTGTGAATTCCCCCTCTGACCTCTAGGTATTGATGGTGAATTTACCCAGATTCTGTGTCAATTGACCATCCTGCCATGCTGCTGGACCAGAAGGGGCGTCTGATTTATGAAATAGATGTCTCTTCATCTCTGACCTTGTGGCTGTTGGGAGAAATGTGCACTTCTTGCAGAGACATAGTGAAATTTAAACTAGTGATGTCAAGGTATACTTGGGCTGGGCCATGTTTGGTTGTATGTAAGTTGAAGTAGATGAAGACTTTGGCAGAGTAAAGCAGGCCACTCATAGTGTCAGTGACTGCATAGCCCCTTGCAGATAGCTGTCCATCCTTGGTTCTGATATGGACCAGTTCCTTCTAGGAGATCCGTCTGAGATGTATGTCTTCTTGTGACCACTTACTTTATCTTGAGGCAGAGTAAGTAGATTACTCTCTTACATGCCACAGGGCCAACCCGAACCAGCGATGTTCAAAGAACACTAATTCACCATGTATTTAAGGATTCCTTCTGTCATTTCTCAGTAAGTTTGACAGTTTTCTCTGCCTACTTTATGTGGTTTTCAAGACCCTTTGGCTTTGTGATTAAGGGTTTAAGATCAGAAGTCAGATACATCATTTACTCTGGAACATGGGCAAGTTGTATGACCATTACTTTTCTTTTCTGGACAACGAGGGTCGAATTAGGACTTAGCTTGTTGTGAGGATTTGATAAGGTGTTGTATGTAAAGTAAACTACCTGGCATGTGGTAAGTGCTCTATAAATACTAGCTTATCATAGACAAGTGCAGGATATTGAAAATCTTAATGTTCTGCTATTCATACTGTTAAACACCAGTTTGTTCCCCTCACCTGTTACTATCCAATACTTTTGTAAAGTGTAATAAAGATGAATAGATTAAAAAAACCACCAATTATAAATACATAAAATATAGATCCTGACTTCTTATTATACCCAACAAGGTAACTCTGTCATGTTATTATAAAATTTTCTAAATTCCTTTTTTTCTTTTAAGGAACATGCACCAAAGTTTTATTTATTCATTTCTTGCATTTGAAGTACTCTTTGATGACATCCTTGTAAATTCTTACTCTTAATTTCTCTACTTATCTCATTATAGTATACAATAACAATGTACAGATTAGCATTGATACATGTGGACTGTACTTTGAGTAGCACTGTCTTGGTGTGTATAGACAATTTCATAAAAGGGAGATGTGAGCTCACTTGTAATAGAGGAAGAAAATGCAACCATTTCTATACATTTATAGTAAGTAGTTCACATCCATTTCTTAATAGACATTGTGAACATCTGAGACCTCTGGAATTCCTTCCTTTTATGATTGCTGTTCCATGGCTTCTGAAGTGATAGAGTTTTTCTTTTCCTTTGAGTTGTGTAGTTCTCCCATAGTTGCTCTTCAGTTTATAAATAAGAAAATTCTACTCTCTGAAGGACAGATAAACATGTATTATCTTGAACAAATGAGCTGTACTTTTACATTTCAGTGCTCAGAGTAGGGTGCTGAGTACTGCTTCCCTGTGTACATAGGTGAAGTAATCACTGGCAGTGTGGCTACCAGAATGACTTTAACAATCTTTAAAGAACATCCTCAAACAGACTGTATGGTTGTAGACCAAGGGGGAACCATAGGCAGAGGAGCTTGGGATTTGCATTTTCCTTCTATACAAAGATAGTGATAGACCATGAATCTGTGGTACAGAATTGCAAACAGCAGGTTCTAGAAATAGCAGCTGTGGTTGCCAACTGAAGTCTCTAAAATACTAGAATGTGATCAAGGTTGGGTAATCTTCCCAAGTATTTTAGAGGAAACTAAGCATTAAATGTCAGATATTGTCTTCAGAGAAGTTATAACTTAACAATTAAAAAGCACATATGAAGCACCAGGTATTGTGCTGAGGTGTCCTATACACATATCACTTAATTCTCACCACAGATTGATTCCTGTTATTTACTGTGCAAGTAAGACTTAGAGAGGTCAAGCAGTTTGTCCAAGGCCTTGTAGTTCCTAAGGGATGGAACCTGATTTTGGACATAGATTTGCCAAACTGATTAGATTTTTCACCATTTAAAAAAAATCGCAAGTAATTTCTTTCTGGGATCATTTGAGAGAAAGTTACCAATGTGATGCTCCATCACTCCCGAATACTTTAGTGCTTATTTTCTACAAGAACAACATTTTTTCTATATAATTAAAATACAGTGACCAAAGTCAGGAAATTAATGTTTACATTGCTACCATCTAATCCTGAGACAACGTTCAAGTTTACCAGTTGTCTCAGTGATGTCTAATAGCATATGTCCCCAGAATGTCTCTTTATTTCCTTCTGGAATAGTTCCTTAGTCTTTTCTTAACTTACGTGAGGTTGGCACCATTGGAGATAAGAAGCCAGTTGTTTTTCAGAATTTTCTTTTTCTTTTTCTTTCTTTCTTTTTTTCATTTTCTCTATACATATACATGTGTTTATTTGGTTTCCACTTTTCACCTTCACAAAATTAGAAAGGCTTAAAATTTAATAACAATAACAATGTTTAAGATAAGGACTAGAAACAAAAACCTCGTAAAGAAGGAATGAAGATAAATACATTCAGAAAAGAAATCAGACGATTGCTGCAACGAAATATTGAGCAACAATAATAATAATGATGCAGAAAAAGTAACATTCACATTGTTAGATAAAAGAATGTCTATCAGAGAATGCTTTGACTCTGAGGTTCAATATGGAGTCATCAGTTAACTTCTTTTTCCCCCCAAAGCCTCAAAAAATAGACTACTAATATTTATAAATGGAAATAGAAGATAATTAAAAAAAAAAACAGATCATGCGAAATCTTATAGGCAATAGAAAAAGAAGAAATACTTCAAAATCATTCTACTTGATCTGGATATACCTGATATTAAAATTGGAAAAAATATATTATTATAAAGGGAAATTACAAACATATTTCACTTATAAATGGGGATGCAATATCTTAAACAACATATTAACAAGTTGAATAAAAATTATTGTTCAAATAATGTACTTCAGTCAAAATTAAATCCAATTTATGTGAGAACAAGTCACTCTTTTTTTTTTTTCTTTTCCTTTCCCTCACATATTACACTCACATATTACACTGCTGTACCCCCCTCCTTCTCTCTCTGCCTGCTCTCTTATTTTTTGAGACAGAGTCTCACTATGTCACTCTCGATAGAGTGCTGTGACATCACAGCTCACAGCAATCTCCAACTCTTGGGTTTAAGTGATTCTCTTGCCTCAGCCTCCCAAGTAGCTGGGACTACAGGTGCCCCCCACAATGCCCAGCTATTTCTTTTATTGTTGTTGCGGTTGTTTAGCTGGCCTGGGTTGGGTTCAAATGCACCACCCTTGGTGTATGTGGCTGGCGCCATAACCACTGTGCTACAGGTGCTGAGCCATAAATGGTGTTCTTAAACCCTGTCACATGGCATATCATTTCAGTTTGATGTATTACTAATGATAACCACTGACTGCTTTCTTAAGGAAGTGTCTGCTTGGCTTTATTACTGTAAAGTTACCTTTCTTGCATTTGTAATTACTAAATGTTTTGTGGGAAGGTAACACTATATACATATTTGGTGGAATATTCATTTGTGTCTATAGAGACTCATGATTTCCTCTTCTATTCAGTAGATTATACTTGTTTATTACCACTATCTATTTTGATGGTTAAATTGTCCCAGTTTTGCCCAACGAGAGCTTGTTCAGACTCATTTCTGTGTCTCTTTTGACATGTCTGCATCACTCTGGAGTATTTTCTTGCTTTCTGGAATAAGAATGTATTCCAGGCTGACCTTGTACTTTTCCTACCTCAGCTCTCGATAGTCATTTCTCCAAGGAGCCCTGCTTCTTTTTAGTGGAAAAAAGTATTTAGAAGCCAAGATCTGGGTGATTAGAGTGCTTATTACTATTTTTTTTTTTTTTTTGAAGTTGAGAATTTTATTTTATTTTTTCTTTTTTTTCTTTTTTTTTTCTTTTTTTATTATAGATAAAAATATGCACCATAGATGTGGCCCAACCCATCACCCTCCCTCCACCCAAACCTCCCCCCTCCCTTCCCCTTCCTTGGTCCTTTCCTCATAGTCTTGTGGTATAGTTGGGTTA
>CAUYPK010078909.1:0-45488 GCA_963574355.1 Loris lydekkerianus | reverse complement strand
AGCCCAAGGCTCCAGTGTGCCAAAACCGTCTCACTCTGCCCCTAAGGATTAAGGCTATCAGGCAGCTCAGTCCCCGCCTTTAGGCTGCTCAATCACTAGGTTACTTTGTCCCACCCAATCCTTGCTCTGGGACCCTGAGGGCGGAGCTTGCTGGGGCAGTTCTTTCACAATGGCTTCCTGCGCCCAGCTCATTGGCTCAGTCTGGGGCCCCAGACAATGCCCGAAGTTCTCCACACTCCTGCTCAAGCTCTCCCCAAGGCAGTTCAACTAAGTGCCAAGTCCTTGAACACCAAAACAGTTCATAGGTAAGGCCTTTCCAGTTTGCCGTCTCACTGCTGCTTGTACTCACGGTTGCCGGTGTGATTAGGTCGATCGGACACACGCAACCACTTGCCAGTTTTCCACTGTTTTTATCCTCCTCTTGGGGTCCAGAAGTCCCTTGCTGGCTTCCTGTATTTTCAAAGGGATTATTATAGGCAGATCCCACTGTCCTGAGATGCCTGGAGTCTTGTCTCCCCAGACTCACCATGTCCAGTTGCAGGGAAGCTGTTCCTCGGCCGCCATCTTTAATCTCTCCTCTATCCATTCTTCATCATGCCATTCTTCATCATGCCCAGACCAGTGTCTTTTGATTCATTGCGCACTGACGGTCATTATTGACAAAATAGCATAACTTATAATTTCTGTTTATTTGGTATCTTATTTATTTTAACTTTCTTCTTTAAAGAAGACAAGAGACATAGATGATCAATAATGGGATGTGCATCAGTGTAATAGGGTATGATGAAATCGTAGCATCATCAGTATCCTGTGGGCTCTGGTTAGCGTTCACATTTTAAATGAGCAAGTGAGTTTGCCATTCAGAAAGAAAAATGAATTTTGTGCATAGCAATCTTAGAAGAAATGTTATTTTGCTAAAAGTCTTAAGGTTAAGAACTGAATCAGAATCCTTTACTGGCATGCTGTGTCTCTGATTACATTCTTCTTTTCTGGCAATGCTCAGCATACAGAACGTGTGCTGTAAACACTTGTTAAATAAGTATTCCAAATTCTGAAGATCTTTTCAAATTGGGAAAAAGTTCTTGGGAGCTTTGAACATGCACGTGCCAGCGTGTGGTCTGCCATTCTTAACTGTGTTCACTGCATGCATTATTTATATCACCTTTTCATAGTCTTTCTATCAAATATTCCCGTTGTTTTGGATGCTCCGAAAAAATTTAACGTATTGAGAGGAAGTTGGGTAAGCACTGCTAGATTGAAAGGAACAATTCTGAAACAGGTGGGTTTTCCTGAATTTCCCTGCTTCCTCTTCCTGGGCATCACTGTTCTCATTCCTCAAGGTCCTGCATTGCGTCACATCTTCCCACATTCCCAGGTGGACAAGCTGAAGTGTGTTTCCTTCCTCTTATTTGCTGTGTCAGTTTTGTTTATTAATGCACGATGATGGGAAGGACAGATGTGTTTCTGAACAAGATTTTCATAATTGTAGAATCCAGAGTTCAAGTAATTTGTGGGTTTGATGTTGGAAGTCCTAGTCAGCGTCTTCTCCTTTGTCTGCAGAAGAAATTTTATATGTTCTAAAATTCTCAAAGGTACAACTCTAAAATTTATTCATTTTTGCATATACTGTGCTGGGCTAAATGTACTAAATACACTGGAAATGATTATTAATTCAAGCTGAAGGGAGTACTTGAAGTCTCCACATTTTGTGAATAAATGTAAGGGTCAAAAATTTGATGCAATGTAAGTTCATGTGTAAAGAAATAGTGAAATTACTTGTGTGTGTGTAAGGCATCAGTCTTACCTGATCCCCTAGAGCAGTGGTTCTCAACCTTCCTAATGCTGCGACACTTTAATACAGCTCCTCATGTTGTGGTGACTTCCAAGCATAAAATTATTTTTGTGGCTACTTCATAACTGTAATTTTGCTACTGTTATGAATCATAATGTAAATATCTGATATGCAGGATGGATTTTCATTGTTACAAAGGGGTTGCGACCCACAGGTTAAGAACCACTGCTCTAGAGAAAGGTTTTAAACATACTTTATTATTCATTATTTTTTAGGTATTATCACATTTATTTTTCTTTACTGATTGCTAATTTTTTTCCATTAAGATGTTTATTGCATATTTTCCAAATGTCAGTAATTTAACTCTTTATAAGCTTTTTTATAAATTACCTACTCTAAATCAACCGTATGTACTCGGTAATGTGCAGAACAACCTTAGAAGGAATATTATTTTGCTAAAAGTCTTAAGGTTAAGAACTGAATCAGAATCCTTTACTTATGCTGTTCTCTGATTACATTCTTCTTTTCTGGCAATGCTCAGCGTACAGAACGTGTGCTGCAAACACTTGTTAAACAAGTATTCCAAATTCTGAAGATCTTTTCAAATCTATACTCGAGTATATACGGTATTTCTATTTTATATATACTCGGGTATATACGGTATTTCTATTTTATAATTGAAAAATCTAAGATAGAAGTCAAATGACTGGCAGTTACCAATAATTGCGTGGTCAGATCTAAATCGGTAAGGTTTTTATCTTAATTAGTGTTAAACCTTTACCAATAATGATAAGCATATACTCATTATTGAATAAATAGCATTTGAATTAAATTAAAAGATTAAATAATTATACATTATTATTTATATATTTATTTGATCCTGCAGAGAAGAAATGTTTATTGTTGTAAATGACCATGCAGATTATAATGCATAACATTTAGGTTATTAATAACATGTGTCCTACTTTGATATTTTTGCACTAAATACCAATTCCACAAGTATTTGACACAGTACACTTTGTGTTTTATTGACTACAGCAATGAGCAGTAACAGGGCATGGCCTGTATTCTCATGGAACTTGCTGCCTAGTAGGGGATACAGACATTAAATACATAATGAATGCGCTCTAATGTGGCATTGTTATGTTGAGAGAAGGCTGCAGGGAGTTTCTTTAAGAAAGTGATGCTTAGAAATGTTTGATTTGGGACCTGATGACTTGTGTTATTAGGTGTGGTATAATAAAAAATATATTAGGTCTTTGTCCCAGGTTCCTGGTACAGGGCACACTAAAACCCTTGGAATTTCCTGAGTGTCTTTTGTTATTCGTAGGGAACCCTTCCAGCATACTTGCTTATGCTAATGAGGTGGTCTGAGTGGGGTTCGGGGCAGCTTTGGGAGAGGTTGGTCACTAGGAAGTCCCAACCCTGGTGTAGAGGGACAGAAGCTTTCAGCACTGTCCACCCACCTCACCGGAAGGGGAAGGTGGCCAGAAATAGAACTATAAAAATCCTTCAACAGCGAGACTCAGAGACCGTCTGCCTCGGTGAACACATTCATCTACTGGGAGGGCGGCCCACTCCCACCCCATACTTTGTCCTCTTGTGTCTCTTCCATGTAGCTGTGTCTGAGTTGTAGGCTTTAGGCTACCCTGTTAATCATAAAGAATCCTTTCCTGAGTTGTATGACTTACGGTTGTGGTAACCCCTGCGTTTGTCGTTTGCTGGGGCTGTCTTGACCTGTGGGGGCTGTGCTAACACTGACTAGTTAGAGTCAGAATTGAATTGCTGGAAACTTGTTTGGCATTGGAGAATGGGCATGGAGGAGACACACCGTGCATTTGATAGAAGAGAAATAGTTGAAGACACTGAGGTAGAAAGAAGCTTGACTAGTGAGCAGGGAATTTCAAAATTATCTTTAAAAATTCTAATTACAACACAGAATTGGAATGATCAGAATGAGGGGAAGACTGTTTGTGGGGAGACCTACTAGGCAGCTGATGTGTTATTCCAGGCAAGCAAAAGTGGAGGTTTGGGAAACAAGGGTACGGGAGGTAGAGATGGCAACATGCAAGGTGACATAGGAGGCTCTCTCATGTTTTATAAACCTTATATAAGAAAATTTGCATGACACTGAAACAAAAAGCTTTGTGTAAGTTAAGTCCAAAGCTTTATGGCAAAATTTGAGATTCAGGTTAATGTAGGAGAAAACCTAGGATATGTCAGGTTTGTATGACCTTGGTTAAGTAATTTAGTCATGTGAATCAGGTTTTGGTTTTGTTTTTGTTTTCTTTTGTTAGGGATTCCTTAAGGGTACAAAAAATGAGATTACACTGACTGCATTTGTTAGGTAAAGTCCCTCTTACAATTGTGTCCCTTCCTCAAAAGGTGTGTCACACACCGTGACCCTCCCCCTCCCTCTTGTTCCCTCTCTGTCCTCTCCCCTTCCTCCTCCTCTGTCAGGTACTAGGTCATTAATTGTCCTCATATCAGAGTTGAGTACATAGGATTCTTGTTTCTCCATTCTTGTGATGCTTTACTAAGAATAATATATTCCACTTCCATCCAGGTTAATACAAAAGATGTAAGTCTCCATCTTTTTTAGTGGCTGAGTAGTATTCCATGGTGTACATACATCACAGCTTGTTAATCCATTCCTGGGTCGGTGGGCATTTAGGCTGTTTTCAGAGATCAGGTGGCTGTAAGATGTTAGTTTCATCTCATGGTTTTCTATTCTTATGAAACCCTTGTTACAATTGATGGTGAAATTGGTTGTGTAATTTCACTCACTTCCCTTTGGTGATTGCAAATGCAATTCATATTGTAGGGTACTGGTGTGCTGAATTTTCCTCCCACTTTGACTCTCTTCCTTGAGTTCAGAATAGGCAGTCATAGCTCAGGGAACACAGGGAGGGCATGGTGAGCTGGACACAGCATGTGATCTGGAGCGGTGGAAATCTGATGAATGAGGCAAGTGATTGTGACCAGCTGGAATCACGCCCCCCCTCCACCCCTCACCCCTCACGCCCTGCACGGTGGAAGTCAGGGCAGGAGGAGGCTTTTCCAGAGTTTTCAGTTGTTGGGGGAAGCCGTGCATTGAGTGGAAAGCCTGGAAGAGTGAGTGGACTCAAAGAGGGGATAGCAACCAGATTTGAATGCTGGTTGGAGTGGATTTGCTATAGATTTGGTGGCTGGCGAGGCAGCCATACTGAGAAGGTCCCCAGGGGGCTGCCGTTGTGGGAAGGTCCTGAATGAGTACCTTAATTTTGAAAATGGGAGCAATAAATCTTTTTTTTACTTACTTCATAGGGTTTGAAGATGAATTTTTTTTTTACATCTTCATAGGGTTTGAAGATGAAGTAAGATAATGTAAGTCAGAGCACTGGATAAATTTGTCCTCAGTGAATGCTACTTCTTTATTCTTTCCATCAAAACCAAAATGACTAGTCAAGTAACACTGCTGTTGTGGGTTATTTTCACCTGCCCTACTTATAAATGAGTCTTTCCACTGTTTTAGGAATAGTCTTTCCTGCTTTAGGTGAAATAATTTCCTCGAGATTCTGGACTACATTTCAGGAGGTATCTTTATAGAAGTGACTCTGATCACTGTGTGTGGGTGAACTGTTTTCCCCACCCCCAGCCTGGGTGTGTGTGTGTGTGAGGGAGAGAGAGACAGTAGAGGAGCCTTCTTTGTTTTGAGAAGGATGGAAGGATGGAGAGAGATGAGAGAGCTTTTAGTCAGTGAGGTGGCAGTGGTTGCAGCTTCCAACCTAGAAATACGTGAAGAGAGAGAGGCGTAGTGACAGCAAGGATCCATAATCACTCAGGTGCCTGTTGGGGATCCGTAGGTTTGCAGACTGCCTTTGTAACTGTAACAGGTTCATTCCCCAGTGCATGGCAGATCAGTATACTGAGACATGCTCAGGGTTGCAGCCCTGAAAGAGTTTAATAATTGTAGGGCAGCCAAATGAAGAGATAGGAGAAAACCTCAAATCCACATTCCAGAGAGGTGTAGGGATAGAGGTTTTAGGAGATTTGGACAAGTGGTAGCACAGCGAATGGGTTAAGATGTGGAGATCGCTGATTGGTGGAGTGGCCGGGGCAAAGTCATGGGACGGGGAGTGGAAGAAACAGTTGGTTTCTCAGTAGGGGTCCAAACTGGTTGGTGTCAGTCCACTGAAGTTCAAGACCTGAGAAATATGTCAATGGAAAGTCTTAGGCTCCTAATGTTAAAGATGTTGTCTATAGGACCAATGAGGAACTTGGTGGTCTTGTGTCCCTGCCTACATGACTCTCCGCTCTCTGCTAGTAAGCAGATGCAGGGAAGTGGCTCAGAATGCAGCCTGATTTGTGCTTACCTGTACTTCACTTCAGAACCCGGAATGTTAACCTTGTCAACCTTGTGAGGGTGGCTTCACTTTCTATCAAATGTTAGGCGTTTAGCAGAGCCCAGGAGTTGGATCACCCCAGATGGGCTGCTCCAAAGCAATAGCAAAACCTGGGCTTTATTTTTAATGCTTTTATGGTAACTGTCCTAGAACAGCTCATTTTATTATCAGGGCAGTGACTCCTGCAAACAGGAACTGAGAAGTGTGTCCGATGTACGTAATAGCTTCTTTATGAAGATTTGTTCAATGGAGGCATTTCTGTCTTTTTTTTTTTTTTTTTTTTTGTAGAGACAGAGTCTCACTTTATTGTCCTCAGTAGAGTGTTGTGCATCACACAGCTCACAGCAACCTCCAGTTACTGGCTTACGCGATTCTCTTGCCTCAGCCTCTCAAGTAGCTGGGACTACAGGCACCTGTCACAATGCCCGGCTATTTTTTTGTTGCTGTTTGGCCAGGACCGGGTTCTAACTCGCCACCAGGCACAGCCCGGCATTTCTGTATGATCCATTGGGACTGCTATCACAAAATATCTTAGACTGGGTAATTTATAAACAGTAGATATTAAGTGCTCACAGTTCTGGAGGCTGGAAAGTCCAAGATCAGGGTAGCAGCAGAATCAGGGTCTGGTGCGGGGCTTGTTCTCTGCTTCATGGATGTGTCTTCTTGCTGTTTTTACATGGTTGGAGGAAGGGATGAGGAGGCTCCCTCAGGCCTCACATTCAGGTGAGCTCTACCCTTATGACCTAATCACCTCGCAGAACCCCCACCTCTGGTGCTGTCACCTTTGAGGTTAGGTTTCAACACATGAATTTGGGGGGGAGGGGGCGGGGGACACAGCATTTAGTTCATGGCATGTGTTTGTAAGGCATCTTTACAGGAAGAGCTGCTTTCTTTCTGGTTTCCATCTGTAACATGGGTCTAATGTGTACAGCAATGCTTCTGTGCATTCTGATTGTCTTAAATATCTTGTGCACCTGTTTCAGTCATTTTGGGCTGCTATAACAAATTCCATAGACTGGTAATTTAAACAAAAACATGTTTCTTCTGGTTCTAGAGACTGGAAAGTCTAGTATCAAGGTGCCGGCAGGTATAATGTCTGGTGAGCGCTGCTCCCTGGTTTGCACATGGCTGGCTCTGGCTGCCTGCTCACATGGTGGGAAGACAGCCGTGTAGTTCTCTGGCCCCGCCTTTTCAGGATTCTAATCCCATTCATAAAGTCTCTCCCTCACCGCACTGGCCCTGGAGTATCAACACGTGAATGGGGAGAGGGGCACAGAACACTGTTCATTGTAGTATCCGGTGTTTTCCTGGGAGTTGAGTTGATTCCCCCCTTAACGTCCCTTGTACCTCTCCCCACCTTCATTTCCCTTGCCACTTCCTGTACTGATTCTTTCCTGTCTTACCTGGATTATCATAGTTTTAAATGCGATCATCTTTTTTTAAATGTTGTAGCCACCAACCACCCTTCCCATGGCTACATCTCTAAGGTACTAATTTAGTTGGTCTCCTGCTAAAATATTTAAATGGTTTTCCTTTTACAGTGAGTTTCCAGCCACAGTGTCCTAATACACTGCCGTGCCACAGTCAGTTGTATGGTGATAGGTGTGGTGTCTCATGTAAATAAGTCCAAAAGGAGATAAAAACGAGGATGGTGTCATATATGTAAATTATCTCTGAAATGATTCATGAAATCAACGGTGAAGACATAGTGGCTGGAGGGTCCATTTCCTTTACCACCATCTACAGCTAGAAAGAGCATATTCAGACGCGACCTCACCAGAGAAATAAACATAGTACTTTCCTCCAGAATGTTTTCATTATGTTACTTTTTTTTTTTTTTTTTTTTTTGCTTAGTGGCTTTTATTTATGCTTTTTGTTGAAAATGTTAGTGGTTTGTTTGTTTGTTAATAAAGAAATTAGATCTTGCGTTATACTTTGCATAATACAGATATTATATATTTTGTCATGTCATGAATTGGCTGTAATGCAGCAAAGACAATATAGTATGGCATCAACATTACAATCATCTTTTAAAAAGGTCCAGAAAGAGCAAGGCCTGGTTGTTGTTGGTTACAGTGTCACTGCTTTATACAGTTAAAAGCAATTTTTTGTTCTGAATTACTATTTTCCTTCAAATAGATAAGCATTTATATGGGAATATTGAGTTGAGGTATTTAAGAGTCACCTAATTTTTCTCTTTATTAAATTGTACATAGTTTGTGAAGGCTACTTGCTTCATAATTAATTCTAAAGGGGCATATTAAATAGTAGTATTAGGTATTACTTGGAGAAATAACAGCTGAAAACTTCCCAAGTTTAGTGAATTACATGACACACGTAAGAAGCTCGCAGAGCCCCGAGAAGAATGAATACAGAAAACTCATTCCTGGATGCGTGAGAGTCTCAGACAATTATGGCAAATATTTTTGAAAGCAGCTAGAGGAAAATGGTACTTGTTTACACTGAAAGTATTTTTTGCTGGTGATACAATTTGAGTTTTAAGAAGAAAAGAATTTTAGGAAACTTCTATTTACCAGTCTTTCCTGGTACTTACAAGACTTTTTATAAAAACGACATTGGTAATATTATTAACAAATGTGATTTTTTTTAAAAAAAGTTACATAATGAAATGTGTCAACATTTAGAGACCCACATGAAGAGGATCTGCATAAGATAGACGAATGGATGTTAGTGCAACAAAGTACAGAAGGTTCATTAGTATTTCATATTCCGTATTGCAACTGCTCTTTAAGAAACTACCACTCATCAAAGTTTGTTATGGTCTCACAAGAGAGTAACTGCAGTTGTCTGAAGAGATTGTAATATTGCTGTTCCCTTTTCCAATTAACCTGTCTATGAGAGGTCATGTTTTCTTCATGTACTTCAACCAGAACAACGTATTGTAACAGACTGACTGAACACAGAGCAGATTGGAGAATTTGTTATCTTATTATAAGCCAGATAGTGGAGATTTACTAAACTGTAAGATTATGTTCCTTAGTTTTAGAAAGGGTGGCATATTTTTCATAAAAATGTGGTTTTGTATATTAATATGTAGTGAATTTATTAAGTGAGTCAGTAAATATACTTTTTAAGATTATGACTTTTAATTTCTAACTCAGTAAATGTCAGATAGTCTCCATATTAATGTAAGTTCCTTGGAGTCTTCCATTCTTTTTAATTACAAAAGTGTCTTAAGATCAAAAAGTTTGACAATTCTTGAGTTCCCTCCACCTCCACCTCCACCTCCACCTCCCAACTGCACATTCTTTTAAGAGCATCAAATTGAAAAAAATGGAATGTCTTCTAACCCAGGGCATTAGTGTTCTTGAACATACAATGGCATTCAGTTTTTGTTGGTATGTTTGAATATTTTCAAGAAGACAATAAAATAAAATAATACTGCAAAGGTGCTGCTTCTTACTTCCATGAGCAACCTCCTTCCACCCCCATTTCTTCCCAGAAACTTTTTATTTTTACCAGGGAGCTTAATCAGGAAAGCAATAAGAGACTTTTGCAGTGGTGACTAATCCTTATTTTCTTTACTACTTCTGGTTTTCGTTATGTTTAGAGATTATCTATGGGAGAGCTTTTCAAAACAGGTCACGAAGGACTTGATAATCACAATAGATAGCTATAAGTTGTCACTGAAATGCTGAGAAAGACCATTAATCATTTGAAATCAAAGAATAATTGAAGTTTGTCTCACTTCAATTATTGAAATATAAGTCTTTGAAATTATTGAAATATAAGTCTTTGAAAAAGACTTATAAGGATGATAACTGAGAGAAACATATCTTCAATTTATTTTTATAGCCCTTATAATTTTCTGTTAAATGCATATGCCAATGCTTGTTTGAGTTTATTTATTAGGTGACAAAACCAATTTACAAGAAATAAACTTGGAAGTGATGTTCATAGCGTAAACGTATAGTAAACTTAGTATTGCATTACTGTGTTCTTTGACAAAAATAAATTAACCACTAAAAAGCAAAGCCAAGGAAAGCTACCTGCTTATTTGCATGAAAATGAATGGACATCAACTTCATCCGACTTCCCTCTGCCGTACATTAGTACATTACTGCTTTTCCTTTTTCATGGTGTTCTCCCCCTATTCCCATAACTTTATACTTGCATTTGAATTTTGGAGAACCCTCACTATAAGCTTGTACAAATCTGATTGTTTTTCTAAGACTTAGATTGTTGTCTGAAAATTACACAAATGTTACTGTATTCTCACTTCTGGTCTTTTATATTTTCACCTAATATTTTTGGTAGTTTTGGAATTTAGGCATGTGAACAGGAGCACTAAAGCAACTTTACAATTTTTTTCTTTAGTTCTTATTTTCTTTATAGATGGGGTCTTGCAGTGTTGCCCAGGCTGGAGTGCAGGGTCTGTTTATAGGTGTGATCATTGGGTTGTGCAGCCTCAAACTCCTGGACTCAAGTGATCATCCTGCCTCAGCCTCCCAAGTACTTGGGACTACAGGAGTGTGCCATAGCACCTGAGTTTTATTTCTCTGATAATTCAGTTATGTAGAAATAATAAACTAAACAGTGTTCAGCTATATTGAGTTTAGTGGACTTAATAGTGATTTACTTCTATTTCATTTTTTAAATGATACGAATTTTCTTTCTCTTTGCAAATAGTTTTGGTTCTTCTAGAAGTCACATAAAGCCCTTTACCAGAATAGAAGGCTTCTAATTTGAGGATGTCAATTAGAAGGGTGTCTATTTGGGTCTGAGAATAAAAACTGATCATTAATTAGTTGATTCTTAAACCACAATTTCCCTTGTGTTTTCTTAGGCCAGAGATGAAGAGGAAGCCTTTCTGGATTGGACTGATGATGATGATGATGATGATGAATTTGACCCAAGCATGCTTCCAGATCCAGATAAGTACAGAAGCTCTGAAGAATCAGATGGTGACAATACGACAAGTAAAACTAGGTATGTTTCTACTGTTCTTATCAAGCACATACTTAAATACCCATAGGAGTCTTTTGATGCATCCAAGGTAAGTAACTCAAAATATTGTTTGAAGAGATTTTTGTTTTTACCTTTACCAACATCCTGGAAAATCCTGCTGTGGTTTTTATTCATTTTGCCTGTAGGTGTTATAAAAATATCCCATGCTTTTCTTATCACATTGGGGCTTTTTTTATTGTTGTAATCCCTGTTAACAAACATGAGTCTGATATGAGTTGTTTTCTTTTTTTTTTTTTCTCATCTCTCTGAGTCCTTTATGCTCAAGTGTTTGATGTATTCAAGTATATTCATTGCAAACAGTGATAAGATTTTATTTCAATGCACCGTTAAAGAACCCTATTGAGAGTGCTATTAAAAAATTGTCCCTAATTTTAAAAAAGTAATTGAGTGTCACGTTCCTTTATTTACAAGTAAGTAACAAATAAAATAATGGAAAACTCCTACATAATCAATCCTTGACAAATTCTTTGAATTTAAAGTCTGTTCATTTGCTGTCTATCATCTATTTGCTACTATGCCCAAAACAATGAAATGTGGTGAATTGGGTAGTAGTGTGACCTGCTCAGCATTTGTTTTCAGAGTACTGTGTATTAGGTCAAATTAAGATTTTAGTGATTTAAGAATTGAGAACATTAAACTTCATGGGTATTTCAAACCGGTGAGCCTCTTCGGCAGAAGGGAAGTACTAATGACAGATAAAGAGATCTGATGGAAGAGAAGAGGAACCTTGATGGAACCTCTGAAATGAAGCCCAGGGAGAAATAGGCCAAATTGCAACGGAAGAACTGCAGTTTGCTTTTAAATAAGAACAGCACAATGAAAAGATCTCAAAGATTATCCTCCCAGGAGAAAATGCTATAGGGAGGCAGAGCTGCTCTTTACTCAGATTTTGTGCTCCTTGAAACAAAATAGTGCAGGTAAAATTCACTTATGCAAAATGCAGTGTTTCCATGTGCTGCTATAGCCTTGCCTTTGCTGTTGGACAAGTAGGTGGTAAACATGTTTGCTCCGTAACGTACATGGTGTGTAGACTCCAGGTGTGGACCTATTCGCTTTGCTACACAAGAGGTACCACAGTGAAAATAACTTGATGGGGATTTAGAAAAATATATAAATGTTATAAAGGCTAAATAATTGAGGTTCAGGGCATATTCCTGTTGATCAGAAGTTGACCTTTAGTAGTAAACATACATATTCTGTTTCAAAAAGTTGATGTACATGTTTGAGACCGAAGCACAGGCAAGTTTGCTGCCCCTTACGTTCCTATGTAAAATCTCTTTTTGAGAGGGGTCTGTAGGATCTGTGTTTTGGGGGATGGGATTTAACTTAACACATACGACTTTCACAACATCAACTTCCAAATGTCTCTGTGTCATAGGACCCTCAGAGTATTAAAGGTTCTTAGAGCTCTGCAGTCGTGCTTTGTGTATCCATTTAACACATCTCGTGAGGATAGTCAACGTTGAAACCATTGGCAGAATGTCGGTAATCCATCTGCATCTGATGCATATGGTTTTTTAAATCATAGTTTCTAGGTCATCTTTCTTTTGTCTTTTTTTAGAGACAGAGTCTCAAGCTGTCACCGTGGTACAGTGCCATGGTGTCATAGCTCATAGCAACCTCCAACTCCTGGACTCAAGATTCTCTTGCCTCAGACTCCCAAGTAGCTGGGACTACAGGCGCCCACCATAATGCCCGGCTATGTTTTTTGTTGTTGTTGTTGTTGTTGTTGTTGCCGCAGTTGTCACTGTTATTTAGCAGGCCCGGGCCGAGTTTGAACTCACCAGCTTCAGTGTATGTGACCAGTGCCCTACCCTGAGCTGGGGGCGCTGCCTTTCTTTTGTCTTTTGTGCAGCAGACATTACCTTTCATTCTTTTATCATTTCTTACTCTCGTAGTGATATGTTCTTGCTGCTACCTAGATAATATAATTTGTTCTCTAATATCTTCATGGATGTTTCATCCTCTTAATTAGCCTGTGTATTTTTTTTTGTTTTGAGACAGAGTCTCAGGCTGTCACCCTCGGTAGAGTGCTGTGGCGTCACAGCTCACAGCAACCTCCAACTCTTGGGCTTAAGCAATTCTCTGGCCTCAGCCTTCCAAGTAGCTGGGACTACAGGCGCCCGCCACAATGCCCGGCTATTTTTTTATTGCAGTTTGGTTTTTGGTTGCAGTTGTCATTGTTGTTTGGTAGGCCCAGGCTGGGTTTGAACCCACCAGCTCCAGTGCATGTGGCTGGTTCCCTAGCTGCTGAGCTACAGGCGCCAAACCTACCCTGTATATTTTTTTGTAGCTGGGAATTGTGTTTACATTTTTTGTTGTGTGGCTTTTTTGTTTGTTTGTTCATTTTTGTACGGACACATCTCCAGGCTGTATTCTACTCCTGCTATTAATGACATGGGCACAGAGAAGGCTCTGAAATATTCAAATTGATTAATTAATTGATGAAGGAGATTTATGAGATTTAAAGATTAAAAGATTCTCTTTTGTAAAGAGCAGTATAATTATAAGAGGCTGTGTAATTTTTCCTAGTAGCTTTACTGATGTAAGAGATGACAGACTATAGATGGTTACAGAGCTGGAAGAAGCCTAGTTCAGATAGTGCAAAGGTGCCGAGCAAGGGGCTTCATCACCCGTACAGTGTCAGGGGTCCTCCTAGAACAAGGAGGCCTTCAGAGATGCCAAAGCATCTTAACTTGAAGACGAACATTCAGATGGAGAGTGTTGTAAGCATTATCATGAAAATTAAAACAGTTTTGATTTCAGACGTGGCTAATAGCTCTGCATTAGCTGAGATTGTAATTGGTCACCTTGTTTTAAACTAAAGAAAAATTGTCTTTTGTTGAAGATACCAACAAGAGTTGTGTTAGTAGCCAACAAGGAGAGTTTTACTCCTTTTGTGTATTTCAGGGCTTCCTGGCAGTTCTGGTTTTTATCTATGAACAAAAAGAATATTTAGTCCAAGCCCCTCTTCTTACAGAAATTAAGGCTTTAAGGGATAAAATAATTTATGTCTGTGATCACAGTAAAAGTTAGGAGTAGATCTTTGTAAATAAACTAAGCACCTAGTTCTGATACTACACGTTCAAATCAAGTTATCTCGAATCACTCTCACATTGAGAGGTAGTTCAGGAAGACTGAGGACAGACTTACTATCCTTTGACTGAAGATCCCAATCCACGGACTAACCATAGGATAGGAAGTGGTTGCCCACTTTCAGCAGTATTGATACTCTGGCCCAAGTTCTTTGTTGGAGGGGAAGCTGTGAGCTGTCTAGCACTATCCCTGGTCTCCATCAGTGGCAACTCTACCCTATACATTTGGGAACAAATAAAAACGTCTTTAGACATTGCCAGATGTCCCTGGAGAAGGCAGCTGCTCACAGTTGAGAACCACTGGATCAGACCCAGGAGGGCAGATACGTGTTGTAAGTGCTTAAATCCCCCTGCCCTCCCTAAGGTTAAGCTTTTTCTATATTTCTTTGCATTTAACCTAAGTAGTCCTCACTACAGCCTCTGTCGATTGGAATTGGTACACAAAATAAAACCTATTTGCCATTCTTGTATTCTTGGGCTAGAAGTCAGGATTTAGAGTAAGTTACGAGTAGCAGGCTTCATGAATAATTTCTATTTCTACTTTAATTTCAGTTTTTCTCCCTTTCCCCTTGTTTACAGTTACCTCAGTGTTAATGAATCATGATGTATGCTGCTAAAACCAAAGTTGTTTTAGATACAGAAGTATTCAGAAGACTGTAATTAGGATCTAATTACATCAGGATTTTGACAGCAGCAGTTGCTGCTACTGCTGTTTACGATTGCAGCACCAGTGAAGCTCTGTGTCCTGCTGGTTTGCCTACGTCACCTTTTCACTTTGCCCCTCGTAAGCTACATGACTGAACGCGGACAGTTTGTGATGCAGCTCTGGGGGATTTCTCAGGTTTTCCTGGCTGCGTTAATTCCAGCTTCTGTTCACTAATTGCGGCAATAGATAATATCCCAGCCTTTGGGCCATCCTCACTCTCACTGTGGCTTATTCTTGAGGTATAAAGTTAGCATTTTCAGATCTGTGTTCACTCTTGTGGGACTAGATATACCAATTAAAAAACAAACAAAAAAAGACTGTTGGGCCCAAACTACCTAGCAGGAACTAAAGCTAGTTTCTTTGAAAGTTTCCTCTGTGTATTTTTTGCCTTCACTTTGTTGATGCCGGTAAATATTCAGCCTGGGTAACTCTTTTGTCTCTCCAGTGGAAAGACATTGTCAGTAGGAAATAAGCAAGCAAGGGAGAGCTGCAATGAGTGGAGAAGGCCCGAATCTGGGGTCTAGAGTTCCTCCTGGGAGGTCTGGCAGGGTTTGAAAGTGGTGTGCTTCTGTCTCCTGGCTCAGTGCACAGCTGCAGTGGAATTTAAAATCCCCCCAGCCCTCTGCAGAGGTATCTCCATCCAGCACTGAGAGGCCAGTGGGATCAACTCTCTTTAGTTAGCATGACAAAAAGAGATCTCCTGCTTATAATGTGGTCCCAGGACAATGAAAATTATGTGACTTTGAGTTCCTTTTAAGGAACTTTAAGAATAATACCATGAATATCTCAAATTTCCCTCAGAAGCAGAGGTGTGGAACACTGGAGCAGGTAAAGTTCCACCATAAGAATGTTTTAGTACCCCTCATGTGCCAGGCATAGTGAGGGCAGGCACAGAGGATAGAACATTAAAAACAATACCTGTTCTGCTTTCAAAGAGCTTTTAGTTCCGTGGGAGTTGCAGATGGCTAAGAAAGCAATTGGATGTGAAACAGTGTGATAGATGGGTGTGTGGCTTGGGCAGTGGGGAGTGGAGTAGATGAAGTCTGGACTCGAGAGCACATAGAGAAAGGACCTGCCTGACCTGGGCCTCCCAGAGGAGCTTCCTGGAGGGAGTGAGGTCTGAGCTGAGCCTGAATTAAGTTCTTCTTAACTGGGAGGGGGGAGGGGAGGGTATAAATTGCCCTTTTAAAGAGTGTGGTCTTTAATTGTACTCCAGTTAAACTTTTCAATAAAATTGTTCCTTTTAGCTATGCTTTACAAGCCAAGAGACTTAGCTCTGAGCATGTAATATAAGATTAATTTTTCTATGTCTTGTAGCATTTATCATGTTTGGTTTATGGCCGACTTCATGTGAATTGTTAATGATGCAAAAATTTGCAGAGTATTAAATATGATGAAAAAGAAACAGCTGAATGTTCCAGATATTCATTATCCAGTCAGACTAAGTTTTTAATATTTATAATCTTAACCTTTTTCAAAAAAAGAAAAAAAAAAAAAAAAAGGAAGGAGGAAAAATGTGGTGGTTAGATTCTTACTATCTTATATGAATCTTTGTTTTGCAGAATACAGTTTCTTACTAAGGGAGGTTACTTTATAAAGAATTGTTGTGTAGTAGAGTACTTGGTAGATTTTTGTAGGTGGCATAAGACCAGTTACATCCGTAATTTGTACTGAGGCTATTGTCATAATCTGTTTATTTTTGCTGTTGTCATCATTTAGACATGATAACCTTCTATTTGGATTGATCCCTTTTCTTATACAGAGTAAACTTTTGTACATCTAATTAGTTCTTTCTACATATTCTGACATAGCTGTGAATAAAAAAAGCTTTGAATAAGGTTTTTGGTCTGTAGGTTTATTCTTTTCTTTGCTTGTTTTGTTCTGTTTTTAAAAAGTCAGTTCCATGTTCATTTTCTGGCTTTTGAGTGAAATTACCTGTCTTTAAAAAAGATCTCTTATATGAGGTAGATGAACTACTTTAACTTCTGCATTTTCTTCTGGTATTGAGTTTTGGGATATCTCTTCATTAAGTTCTGCTCAGCAACTAGTCTTCCGAGACTTTACGATTGCCTTTCTGATTTGTGGGAGGCTTTTTACTTGGAAAATAAAATCCCAGGAAACCATATTTCTTTCTTTCTTGGTTTTGGTTGAGGAGCATCTGACTATTATGTATTTTATGTAAATTTTAATGAAACTTTAATGATGTTACATAGAGGGGATTTTTTTTTTTTTTTTTTTTTTAGACAGACTCTCACTATGTCACCCTTGGTAGAGTGCTATGGCATCACAGCTCACAGCAACCTCAAACTCATGGGCTTAAGAGATTCTCTTGCCTCAGCCTCTCAAGTAGCTAGGACTACAGGTGCCCGCCACAACCCCTGGCTATTTTTTGTTGTTGTTTAGCTGGCCCCAGGCTGAGCTCAAACCTGCCAGCCTTGGTGCATGTGGCTGACATTGTAACCACTGTGCTACAGGTGCCGAGCCAGAGGATCATTCTTTTTTAAACAACTTTTTCTTTTTCAGTCTCGGTAATTGTTTAAAATAAAATACCATTGACCATAGTCTCCATGTAGCTAAACCTCTACTTGGTGAATTGAGTTGTAGGTGGAAGACGTAGAAAGCTCAGTTTAGTGATACGAGGTCTGATAATTAAATTGGTGAACTCATTCTAGAAAAAGTGCTATATTCTACATTGTTGAATATCAACTGTGGTTACTTTTAAAGTACTCTCCTTGGGAAGCTATGCCTAGACACTAGCACCTAATCCGCCCTTCAGAGCAGTTTTGGAACTCTTCTTTTTTCTGGAATAACCATCAGAACTGTTGTCACATGGCACACAGAAATACACAACAACAACAATAACGAGTGCTGCTCAGCAAGACACCATCAACATCAACACGAGCACAGCTGAGACACTGATACGCCAGGGTTATAAAACCAGTGCTGTCAACGTAAGGACATAGTGGAAAGTTTGTGATCTTGTCAGACCTTGTACAGCGACATCTCTGATGGTCATTCAGAATTGCTCTGAAGGGTGAACTAGGCCCTGGTATCAGTGCACAGCTTCCTAAGGGGAGTGTTTTAGGGGTAACCATGTGAGGTTTGCAGCAGTTTTTCTAGGATGAGTTCATGAACTTGATTGTCAGGCTTATATATTGACTCCATTGTGTGTGCCTGCCACTTTTCCCATTTACTCTTTCAACTTCAGGAGATTTTTCGCCCGTTCCAGTATGCCTATCGGCTTTCAAGGGAAAATCTCAATTACCTCTTCTTTGTAAAACATCGGACAGTAAGAATATCTGGAGAAAATTCCGAGGCAGATTGTTGGGGTACATGTGGGAAAAGGCAATGTAGCTTGTCTTGGGACTTTTAGGGAAAGGTTCTGTGCATTGAAGAAGCAGGGTATTATTTGGGGGGTGAGGGTTGGGTTGAGGTAGGGAAACCATGGTCTGGGAAACTGGGGTTTAAGAAGCTGCCCTTTATCCTTCCCTGCAGCCCCGGGTTTTGCCCTCTGCTTTCTCCTCCGTTACTTAGTCCGTCGTGGTATAACTGCTGCTGGAGGACACTTGTGAGTCTGTCATTTTTTCAGAAGTGGCAAGATTGCTGAGGTGATGAATGGATGGCTCGGGGTGTCTGAGGCGAAGGTGCACTTGGCCCTGCTGGTAGCCTTCTCTCGGTGGCTGTCCTAACTCTAGTGCAAGACGCCTTTGTTTTCTCTAAAAAGACCATTGGCAATGACTTTTTCTTAGGATCATCCTTTTTTTTCATTTCACGTTGCTTCGTGTGGGATCCTTCCCACCTAGGGGCTGTGTAAACATTCTGTTATAAACTTAGTTATACCAGAATTTCCTTATCCACCTCTCAGAATTCATGCCAGGATTTGGGTGGTAGTTGTTTGATTCCATTTTATTTTATTTTTTGCCCATTTATTTCTTAAAGGCCAGCTTTGTTAAAGACTAGATTTTCTTTCTGTTAAAGTCATTTAAAGGACTAATGAAGACGGAGACTGAACCGCAGAACTTCATTTTGCCAGATAGCTGGAGCACTGGGGACATGCCTGGGGAGGTGATGATCTTGAGTATTGAAAACTAATCAGGGAAAGCAGTTTGAGGGAGAAGCCAATGTATTTCTGGGGAGCACAGAATGTTCTGCATGCAGATTAGTGGAGAGAAAAATGTGTAGCATAAACCCAACTTGCATGGAGTTTAAATGTTTTTTTTTTTTTTTTTAATTTTAGAGAAGAGAAATAATTATAACTTCTAAATTGCTACAGAGCAAGGATTCTTAAGATGAAATCAATGGATAAACTTCAGGGGAATCTTGAACATTCATTTGAATTTGTCCATGCATAGTGTGGGTGTTCATGCAGCTTTAAATGCTTCCTGTGTTCCTCTGCAGAAGGGGTCAGGCTTTTCACCAAATCCTTAGGTGGGTTTATGGACACACCACCACCCCCTGGGGGGGGGGGGGGGCAGAGCTGGGACTCAGGGCAGAACTTCTTGCCAGTTCTGAATAGCGTGTGTGCATCCCAGTCAGACCAGTGCGTGGAGCAACGGTCTTCTGCGTCTCCCTCCGTCTCGCCACCCAGCCTTTCTGATCATTATAATTCTGATCTGAGAGGACATTTTTTTCCTTTCCTCCTGCAGTTATGTTTATAATGAACTCTGAGCCGATCAGTCTTTTCTTAGATGAAATTGTTTCTATAAATCTGTTTTTAGCACTGAGCAGCAAGAAGGGAGATATTAAGGCCGTGGCGCAGCCTCACTACCCGTTCTATATGCGGCAGCCTTCACTGTCAGAGAAAGTTGAGCAGATTTTATAGAATGTGCTGCAGTAATTAATCTTCATTAGCACTGTTGTCGTGGCCTTATAAATTAAAATTTATGGTAAGGGGGGAAAGTCTCTGGCACAACATATTTGAATACTAAAGTGCCAGTACTTCAGGATGGTGTAAAGATTTCTGAGAAATTTTTAGAGGGGTACAGGCTCATTTATTGGCTTTACATTATTTATGGCAATGTCCTAGGGACATGTATTGATAGGAATGCCCAAAGGAGCGTTTCATACCAACTGGGGCCCAGCCCGGCGTTGAGGCAGGGGCTGCGCTCTCTGCTCTCACAGTGGTGTCCATGGACAGGCTAGTAGCCCAGAGGAGAGGACACCCGGGGTCCGTCAGAAGGGAGGATTTCTTGTTCTCCTCCTCTGGACACCTGCTCAGCGTCCTGGCAGCTAGAATAGTCTGCAGCTTCACCTCATTTTTTCTTCTGAATTCAAATAAAGAGAGTGAAGAAAAGGCAAAAGGTGAGACGCTGCACAGACAGGGTGGGGAAGGGGCGTGCCTTCTTCAGGCAGCCCCGTCGTCCTGGCTTCTGTTCGATTTCTGAACAGGCTTAATTGTACAGTGATGTCGATCCCCTATTTTATATTTATTAGCACATACAAACTCACACACCCCAAATTGTATACTAATGAATGCGGCCACTGCAGAAGTTAGGAGCCCTGCCGTGATGCATCCTGGTGCTTTCCGGCTGCAGAGCCTCTTCCAGAGCCAGGCTTAGAGACTCCCCCATGATCCCACTTGCCATTTTATGACCTATCAGAACTGCCTGCCCAGCATCCTTGAGGCTTAGTGCTCCCTCCATTCCACTGTGTTTCTGCAAGGCCCTGCACCCAGCAGGAGAGAAGTGACGGGTTTTCCCAGAAGACCTTCCTCTTTTCCGATGCCTTGACCGTAGTCCACTCAGACAACACCTGGAACATTCTTGCTGTTTGGTGTAGTGGTTCTCAGTGCAGTGCTCTTACACCCAGGGGGTGTGGTTTCTGGGTTATGGAGGACATTCTGATCTGTTAATGTTGGATTTAATCCACATATCGTTTATTTGAAGTGTGCTATTTACCCGTGAGTGGCCTTCCTGTTTGTGGCAGGAACCAGTGATCACTTTCCTCTGCTTGTTATGTCGTTTGTCCAGCCCTTTCCCACACTGTGTATGTCTGTTGGCTAAAGGTTCCTAAGAGCCAGAGAGGGAATTAAAAATCAAGTGGAACAAGACCTAGGCGTTCCCTCTGCATGAGAAAATGTGTCAGTCAGTCAGTCTCTCCTTTTTCCTTTCTCTATCAATCCATAGGAATTTAAACTATATCTGATCTTGGCAGAATGTTCTCAGAAGCATCTGTATGACAAAAATAGTTGCTCGAGCAGGTGCAAGATATGAATTCCATGAGGTTCTGTGAACCAGGAGACTAAATGCCTTGGCTGCACGCACCACTGCATATGGTTGTGGAATATTGACCTGTGTACTAGATTATCATAAACTTTATGACATGAGGAGAAGCGAGAGTTTTGTGAAATTAAGTCTGTGTTAGAACAAAGTGAGGCTACTTTGCCTTGAGTGGAAAACTGGATTTCAGGGTCAGATAGACCTTAGTTCAAATCTTTATAAGTTATGGACCTTGGACAAGTCACTTAATCTCTCTGCACCCTCAGTTTTATCAGTCAAATGGAAATGATTAATTACCTTGCAAGGTTATTGTGAAGGTCTAACGAAAGTAAAAAGAAAGCAAAGTACAACACAGAATGGGGCCATTAGTGTATGATGAAAAACCGGTAGGCGTTTTTAAATGAATATGGACATTAAGAATAAAATTGATTGTCCTCTGGAACATATACTTTCCATCATGTTTTTCAACAAAATCATTCCCTAAGCCCTAGATATCAGGCAGGCCCTATATCCCAAACACTCTGCAAGAATTTCCAAAGCCTGGGTCGAAATGAGTGATACAAGAAAAATAATGGAAATAAAATATTCAGCATCAAGATGGAGAGTCCATGTCACCCTGTCAGAGCACGGGGAGTGCCCACCTGTGCACTGTCCTTGTCACCCTGTCGGAGCAGGGGGAGCGCCCGCCTGTGCGCTGTCCTTGTCACCCTGTCGGAGCACGGGGAGCGCCCGCCTGTGCGCTGTCCTTGTCACCCTGTGGGAGCAGGGGGAGTACCCGCCTATGTACTGTCCTTGTCACCCTGTGGGAGCAGGGGGAGCACCCACCTGTGCACCGTCCTTGTCACCCTGTGGGAGCAGGGGGAGTGCCCACCCGTGCGCTCTCCTTGTCACCCTGTGGGAGCACGAGGAGCACTTGCCTGTGCGCCGTCCTTGTCACCCTGTGGGAGCAGGGGGAGTGCCCGCCTGTGCGCTGTCCTTGTCACCCTGGCAGAGCAGGGGGAGCGCCCACCTGTGTGCCGTCCTTGTCACCCTGTGGGAGCAGGGGGGGCGCCCACCTGTGCGCCGTCCTTGTCACCCTGTCAGAGCAGGGGGAGCGCCCACCTGTGCGCCGTCCTTGTCACCCTGTGGGAGCAGGGGGAGTGCCCACCTGTGTGCTGCTGTCCTTGGGCATTTCCAGTTTGTGGAAACTTTTCATCCAGTAAAGTTCAGGTGGTCTGTGTCTGGCACAGAGCAATAGAGATGGGATCTCAACTGTCATAGAACTTATACTCCAGGGAGAGGGGGACCAGCAGGGTTAACAGGGTCTTGAACTTGAAAGCAATAACTGATGAGGGAGGGATTGAGAGAGTTCATTTGAGCTGAGGTAGTTAGGAAAACCCTCTCTGAGACAGGATCTGAAGAATTACTGGAAGCCTTCTCTGTAAAGAAGGAGTGATTCATCCTATTGGTCTAATCACGGTTTGCATGGACACTTAACGAAAATTTAAATATTTACCCTCCTAGAAAATCATGACTGTACAATTATGTATATTCCTGTCAGAGGAGATTCTTCAGCTGCTTTTTAATCTCGTTTTTCCACCCATGTGCCTGACTATGACACTGGTTTCATGGAAAGTGATGAGTGTAAGAAACACCTGCATTTCTAGTCCATAAAGTAGCAACTCAGTAGAAAGGCATAACCCAGAATTAAAGTTCATGAGAACAAGAAAGTGAAGTTGAGATGGTCTGGGTCCTCCATTTGAAGACCAGAAAGGTAACTCAGGTTACTATTAAAGGAGCGTGTAGTTCTTTGAGTATAAAAAGAAAAAACTCTAGTGTATTTTTATCCTTACCAAATTAAGAATTTAATGCATTGGATGGTATGGTAACTCCTTTGAACTCTACAGCTTTATTATTATTATTATTATTATTATTATTATTATTATTATTTTGGTGGACTTCTATCAGCTTTAATTTTTACTGTAAAAATTGAGTGAGAACTACAGAGTTCCCATATTACCCCTCCAGCCCTGGCTTTTTCCCCTGTTACTGATGTCTTGTATCAGGGTAGTCTGTTTGTTAAATTTGATGAGTCAATATTGGTACATTATTAACTAAGTTCACTTTTTGTGTTGTATATCCTACGGGTTTTGACAAAAATGTCCGATGACATGTCTCCATCATTACAGTGTCATGCAGAATATGTCACTGCTCCCTCCCTCCTGCTGAACTCCTGGTAACCAATTGTCTTTTTACTGTTTTTCCTGTTCTAGAAGAACATAGGGCTGGAATCATGTAGCCTGTAGCCTTTTCAGATCGACTTCTTTCATTTAGCAGTATGTTTTCAAGGTTCCTCCATATCTTTTTGTGCCTTGATAGCTCATTTCTTTTTATTGCTGAATAATATTTCATTGTGTGGAAATATCGCAGTTTGCTCATCTATTGAAAGACATCTTGGTCGCTTTCAATTTTTGGCAATTATGAATAAAGCTGTTGTAAATATTCATGTGCAAGTTTTTGTGTGGTAACAAGTTTTTAGCTCCTTTGGGTAAATACCGAGGGGCATGAGTGCTGGACCACATGGTGAAAATATATTTAGTTTTATAACAAACTGCCAAACTGTCTTCCCAAGTGGTTATGTCACTGTGTCTTCCTGCCCGCCCTCGATGAGGGCTCTTTTTTGCTCCACAGTTCTCCCAGCATCTTTGGTTTCAGATTTTAGCCATTCTACAAGAATTTTTATGGTTTAAAGAAAGTTGTTTTTAACTTTTAAAGTGCAGTAGACCGTGGCAGTAATATGGCTTGGCTTTTCAGATTTTGGTTATGTACGGGATTAAATCTTATTCTACCAAATATGAAATTCTAGCTTCACAAAGCTCTGCCTTACAAACAAAGGCAGCCCTTTGAGGAACTGCCTTCCCATCCCCTCAAAGCTGAGGCTCTTACCTGAGACAGAGGCTATTGACATACTTGGTAAAAGCATCAAAGACTGTTGTTGATTGCTGAGAATGGCCATGTAATGGGGACCCAGGACCTCTCTCTTCCTAGAACATCTGTTGTGGACGCTGAGCCTGCCTGAGTCCCAGCCTGCCCAGGACCCTGCCTGCTGCCCCAGCTCCTACATTACTGTTGCGAGGTTCAGCAGCCCACGCCTACAGTGAGATGTTCAGGTTTCTCTGTTACTCTTGTTCAATTTTAGGCACTAGCCCAGACTTCATCTTTTCCTTGTTTCAGTGAAAAGGTATTTTCTACCTTAACAGACTTGAAAGCTTTTGGTACACAGGACATCTTAAGTTAAAAGCCTTTTTCTTTACCTGGTAAAGGCCAGTGCAGTTCCATTAACATTGACTGCAGACAGCCAGCAGGGGGAGTCGCAGAGGCTATAATTAACATTTATAATGTGTGTGCTGTGCGTGTATCACTTATTTACTCTTTCCATGAGGTAGATATTAATCACATTTTACAAATTAGAAAGTTGACATTCCATGAAATGAAGCCGTTTTCAAGAATTTCAAGCAAGTCTTAAGGATCAGATCAGGTCTGACTGAACCTGATGCCTTTTCTTCCTCTGTACTAGAATTTGTGTGAAGATAGTACCTAGTAACAGTAGTTAAATCACTGTTAGGTTACCAGTGTTTAAAAGCAACTGCCCGTATTTTGCCATGTGAAATGTGCTCCTGTGTACAGCGTGCATTCATGTTCTTGGCCCAAGCTTTCAGGATAATACCCCTTGAGAAAGTGGCTGGCTCTCAGAGAGAGAGACACATCTGAGGAGGTTGTCCTCCTGAGGAGGACTCTCCCCTGCAAGCACGCAGATCACGCCACCCACCCATAGCCACCTGCTCCATGAAGGCTGCCCCTTCCCTCTCTGCTGGGAGCCCTCCCCTCTCCCCAAGATGGCCATGTATGTGGCTGCTGGGCAGGAGGCTCTGATATCTGCCCCACCATCACCCCACCCCCTGATTGCCCTGATCACCACTGCCCCATCCCCTGATGGCAGTCAGAGGAGGCCACTCTGACCCACTGTCACCAGATCCCAGATCCTCCCAGCCTGGAATCCCATGTACCCAGTAAGCACAGATGGGAGGGGGCATGGTGGCCCCAGAAGACCTGCTGGGCCTCCCGCTCTAGAGCTGTACTAACTAGATGTAATGTGCATCCTTATTTTCCCCTCAAATTTGGACAAAAAGGTACACATTATACATGGCAAAAGGTAGCATTTCAACATTAAACAGGGAGGGGATGTTCTTTACATGATGAAGTGTGTGTACATTCTAGAGAAGTTACATGTAAAGTTAAAAAAAAAAAAAAAACTTATGGTTGTAGCGTTTTTCAAATATGCTGTGTTGAGCTAAACAGAGTTACAGAAGGACCCATGATGGACTAGATGGCTGGGAGCTACCTCTGGCAGCGGATCTTTAGGAAACTGAAGATCCTTCTTACTCACCAAGTTGCAGTTCCCCTAATTTTACTTGGATTCACTTTTCATTTTATCTGCAGAGTTATTATGTGAAGCCCAGAAACACCTATTTTCTTACTCTCAGAGCCCAGTAATCCTCTCAGGACCTGTTTTTAGTGAGCCAGTAAAAGCTTCTAGAGCTAGAGCCCAGGGGTCTTTTATAACTATCCCCTTTTTTATAGGAAAAAAAAAAAAAAAAAAGATGGTGGTGGAGTCCGCCTTTTTTCCTGCTATGGGCCAGATGGTAACCCCAGCATTTTAGTGGTTCTGTAGCCATAGACAATATGTAAGCAAGTGGATGTGGCTGTGTCCCCGCAAAACTTTATATGTACAACAGGCACCGGGTGAAATTTGGCCCGCAGGTGCAGTTTGCTGACCAGCTATTAAGAATGACTAATTCCTTAGTTGCTGTATGTAGACATTTGTATTCCACTGAATGGCATGAAGGCTACGTTGAGTAGTTTGATGAGAATATTTCAGATTGTGTATGAAACCAGCACATTGTACCCCTTGATTGCACTAATGTACACAGCTATGATTTAACAATAAAGATAAATAAATTTTAAAAAAATGACTAATTCCTTTTTTCCCCCTCAGTTGAGTTGGTAAATCCACTTTAGAGTCTTGTTGAAAGCTTTATGTGCTTTGCAAAATGTACCTTCTCTCCTGGGTTGAAATGGGAACCAGGCCGGGTGTGGTGGCTCACGTGGATAGTCCCAACTCTTTACTATTCAGGAGGCAAAGGGGAGAGGATTGCTTGAGCCCAGGAGTTTGGGCCAGCCTACGCGACATGGTGAGATCTCATGTCGTAAAAAAAAAACCATGAGAATGAGAATCACTTTTTTCCTGTCTTGAGAAGTTGGGAATTTGCCTTTTTTGCTTTGTTTTTCATCAGCATTGGATGCCTCTTGTGACAAACACGAGGCAGTTTCAGCTCCAACTCTCTTTAGTGTTTGGCAAGTATGGTTTGCACTTGCTTTGCTCTGCTCAGATATTGTACCTGGCGGTGGCTACAGTCCACTGTAATGGGGGGAGATCAACATTTTTACTGTGATTTTAGGTGTCATAGAACATAGTAATTTGTTGACTGGTCTTCATGCTGTTGAAGAAAAAATTATTCGTGACACTTAACTAAAGAATAGTCAAGGAGAGTTAATCTAATACAATGGGGTTTTGTAGATGGGGGAAATGATTGGACTCAACTCCACATACAACCGAAAGAAATGAGAGATACAGATATTTAAGGGTAAGGGGTTATTGGTGGAAAATTACTAAGAGGAAACTTCAAGGGTAAGGGGGGAATGGACTTGACATTGGACTAATGGACTTGCTCATTAGTGAGGGCAGGCTCTGGTGAAGAGATTCTCAGGGTAGAGGATACGGCATTTGATGAGGTGTCAGGGTGAGAGATTTTTATTAAACTGACTCAGCAGGATTCTTGCTAAAATTGGACTAAGTGGGCAAGAGCCACTGGATTAAAGAGAAAGCCCAGTCAGAAAGAGGGTTCAGCAGAGCCAGGCCCAAATTTTTGGTCAAAAGAGAGTGTCTCTGTCAATACTTCATTGAGCATTAAGGTTTCGTAAACGGATAGTGGTTTGGTATCGGTTGCAAAGAAAACGAAAATTGCTAACTTTTGTTGAAGTGACATGCCAAGGTATGTTCTTTTTATAGTGTTGAAAGTATTGCCTCGTTCTTTTTTTTTTGGAGATTCATCAAGGGTACAGAGAACCAGGTTACACTGATTGCATCTGTTAGGAAAGTCCCTGTGAATCCCCACTCCCCCTCCCTCCTTCCCTCTCTCTCTTCTCCTGGCCCTCCCCCCTCAGTATGTTCTAGGTCATCAGTTGTCCTCACATCAGAATTGAGCACATTGGATTCTTGCTTCTCCATTCTTACAACACTTCACTAAGAAGAATGTGTTCCCCCTCCAACCAGGTTAATAAAAAGATGCAAAGTTGTCTTTTTTTTTTTTTTTTTTTTTTTTTTTTTTAGTGGCTGAATAGTATTCCATGGTGTACATACACCACAGCTTGTTAATTCATTCCTGGATTAGTGGCCATTTAGGTTGTTTCCACAATTTGGTGATTGTAAATTGAACTGCAATAAACAGTCTAATGCAAATGTGCTTATGATAAAAGGATTTTTTTTTCTTCTGAGTAGATCCTACTAATGGGATTGTCATTGGGTACTTCTTTTTAATAGTATTATTTTCCTTCTGCCATTAATGTTTAAATTTTTCTTTTTTTTTTTTTTTTTTTTTTTTTTTTAGAGACAGAATTTCATTTTGTCACCCTCAATAGAGTGCCGTGACATCAGCTCACAGCAACCTCTAGCTCTGGGGCTTAGGCGATTCTCTGGCCTCAGCCTCCGAAGTGGCTGGGACTACAAGCGTCTGCTGCAATGCCCGCCTATTTTTGTTGTTGTTGTTGTTGTTGTTGCAGTTTGGCTGGGGCCGGGTTTGAACCTGCCACCCTCAGCATATGGGGCCAGCACCCCACTCACTGAGTCACAGGCGCTGCCCCTTAATGTTTTAATTTTTATTGAGGCTTTGATCTCCTGAATTTCTTTGGAATTAATGATACACTGTTAGGAATACACGGCACAGATTTAAAAGTCTACATATATGCTATCTATGCAGCAAAGATAAGAATGTCGTTTAGTCAGGGATCGTTCTGTCTGACCCTAACTGACATAGAGTGGGCCAGTCATAAGACTAAGTCTACTTAGGAGTGTAGAAGCTCAGCCCAGTGGGTTCATTCATTTATTTAAGAAACATTTATCAAGCCCCTAGATACCAAGGCAATGTGGCTACAAAGAAGTACAAGACAAAATTTTAGTCCTCAGGGAACCCGTAATCTGATGGAGGAGGCAGGTGAATAAATAAACAGTTGCCATACTACATTTCAGGTGGCATAGTGGAGGTGTGCGTACGATGTGAGGGGAATCCCACGAGGGTTTAATCCAGAGGTGGGTAGTCATAGTCAGGGAAGGCGTTCCAGAGCTGTCAGGTGAAGAAGGGGCGTGAAAAAAGAAGCCACAGATGCAGGGGCCCCGAGCAGACTCGGCTGGATTTGAGAGAGATGAAGGAAGAGACGGTCAGTTAAATCAAGGCCTGAAAGAGAAAGTGGTTCAAGGACGACTAGTTGGGGGTTAGCGCTATTCACTCAAAAGGAAAACAGAGGAAGAAGAAAGGTTTGGGGAAGACACATAATTAGGGACATGTTTAATTTGAGCACAGGCAGAAATATCTAGAGGCGGGCTCAGTATGCTGATCTAGTGGTCAGGAAAGAACTCTAGGTTAAAGAAGAATATTTTTAAGTCATTGGTTTTGGGGGAGATAGTTGAAGTATTGAGCTGCGTGAAAGTGCTCGGAGTGAATGTGTACAGTGAGACTAGTGGAGGCTCAGTGATGGAACTTGGAAAACTCAAATTTAAGTCATGGGCAGGGAAGGTACGATCAGGATTATAGTCAACTAAGTGCTTAAAATTTAGATGATTGCTGATTACATCTCATAGGGAGCCTACTACAGTAATGGTAAAATTTTAACTGTCCATTAACTGGGTGTTGACTCAGCACAAGTCATGGTTGAAGAAAAAGTTATTGGGCATAACCATAATTTGACCACTTATATAATTTTGAAAAGCATGCAGAGCCAAAATTTAGAACACCAGCACTTGTGATATTAAAAACAGGATTAGTCAGCAGACAGGAGCCTGTGCACCCACAGATTGAACTGAGTGTTCCGGGGGTGGGCGTTCCCACACAACACCATCTCCTCCCCACTGCTGGAAGTCAAATTAGAAATAAAATCCATTGAAATGTTGCCTTGTTCATTGTAGTAGCAGTAATCCTCTGATTTCAAACAATCCCAGTAGTCATTATTTCTACCATTTAGATGGGTGGACCTTTATAGTACCACTTGCGTATTCAAATTATCTTCAGAGACAACGATGACAAACCAACAGCCCCAGACCTCAAAAAGCTAACAGTTTACTAGGAACAAGGAAGAAATGTATTTAAAATTGCTGTAATAGCATTCAGAATGAGTGTCACAGGACAGGTGCAGACTCTGCGCAAGGTGGAATCTGAGGAGGAGGCAGCGTTTTAACTTGGGCTTTGAAAGAGAAAGAGGATTCAGATAGTTGAAAAACAGAACAGGGAATTCTAAATGGAGACGAGCAATTGAGAACCTAGAGCATGTTCAAGGAATAGATAGCTCCCCAAAGGGGATGGATTAAGGGGGATACAAGACAGTAGGTTACAGAGACAGACTTACGCCAGACCATGGCAAATATAAAGATTGTATGATTGGACTTATAAAAAATTATTCTTTGTAATTCCACAAAGGTCAGAAGCATACAGAGTTGGGTGCTACGTGTTTATTTATTTATTTATTTATTTTATTTTTATTTTTTTCTGAAACAGAGTCTTGCTGTGTCATCCCAGGGTAGAGTGCAGTGGCATCATAGCTCTCATCAACCTCAAACTTTTGGGGCTGAAGTGATCCTCTTGCCTCAACATTCTGAGTAGCTGGAACACCCACCACAGTGCCCAGCTATATATATATATATTTTTTTTTTCTACTTTTGTTAGAGACAGGGTTTCACTCTTACTCAGGCTGGTCTCGAACTCCTGAGCTCAAGCAGTCCATCCACCTCGCCCTCTCAGAGTGCTAGGATCATAGGCGTGAGCCACTGTGCCTGACTCCAAAATAGTCTTTGACAGTCAGTGAAATTTTTATGAAGACCAACAAAACCGTGCTTTATGAAGACTATTCCTCTAAGCATACGTAAGACTGTCTAGAAAGAGAGATGTTATACAAGAGATATTTCAACAAGAACTCTGATTTAAAATGACTCATTCTTAAATTCTTTTTCTCTATTTTCTTAGGAGGCTGGTAGGCTTGGAACCCCTATTGAATGGAAGCCTAGTATGTAAAAATAAAAAGTAAAATTATCAGAAATTCACATTTATCCATATGGTCCATAATGACTTCCAACATTATCATCATCTCAGAACTTTTTTCAACCCTAATAGTTTCATATTTTCAAAGATTTTTATCTCAAGAAAATTAATACATAGTGTTTCACATTTATCTTATTACAAAGATATAACATTTCCAGTCCATCCAGGCTTCTGAGGTAGCAAGTATTTAGTTAGCTCAGTTAATGTAATTTTAGCCAAAAGCAAAGAAATCCCACAATTAATCTTTAGCAAATAATTTAAAAAAATTTTTTTAATAATGTATGACCCATATTTCTGAGGTAAAAAGTCTCACCTTTCCCAATATTTCTATGGTTCAAGGGACTGGAAACTGGAGATCGAGTCGTCAACAGCAACAAAGAACATGTAGCACCCAACTCTGTATGCTTCTGACCTTTGTGGAATTACAAAGAATAATTGGCATATACCTCGCCTCCTGGAACTTCAAACTTAATTTAATTTTAGTTTTGTATTATCCCGAAGAGTATTACAGGCTCAGTACAGAAAAATAAGATATATAAGCAAAAAGAACATTTTTTAAAAACCCTTAAGTCTTTTTGTGCACAAACATACATATATACTTCCTAAAACATAAATAGACATTTTCTGTATTGATTTTAGAATTGTTTTCATCATCCATAAAGAAATACTTGTTACCAGTTAACTCAGTTCCTTGTAATTAAAAAAAAAAAGAAATACTTGCAACATTTGTAATAGGAAATTAAAAATAGCTATACCTTGAATATTCTTATTAATAAATTTTTGTGTACATCCCTAATATTTCCTTGGGATAAATAATTCTCCCAAAGAGAAATTGCTGGGCACACATACTTGAAAGACTTTTGAATGTGCTGCCAAATTGTTCTCTAGAAAGGTGGCACTAACTTAGGAATTTGCATTCCAATTGGGAGTGAAGATGCCTACAGATGAGAAGTAACTTTAGCATCTGGAAGTAGCATTTAGATGCAAAATGACTAATAATTAGAGCTTTGAGAATTCAGAAGAAAGAGAACTTTTACTATGCAGATTGATACCTTTCTTCAAGATGAGGAATTGGAGAAGGGTCTTGGAGGGCAGGGGAAGACCCAAGAGGAAGATTCCACATTCACATTGGGGCACCGTGGGGAACACACAGAGTGTCCACTGATGTCCTGTGTAAGGGTCACTGCTTGAGCAGTGAGGGACCAGGGCTGACCAAGCATGCTGACGCTAGGATTTCCTCCCTTTGTTTTTCTCCTGAACTTAGCAGACTACATTCTGGGTGATGAGGTAACTGTATGAGAAAAAGGTGCTAAAACCAGATAATCAATCCTATTGAAATATCAGTTTAATTTCTACGAGAAGTTTGATGTTTGAGTTCAGAGAATTTAGAAAGTCATATTTCTTTTAAAACTCAGTTGCAAATTGATTAAAATTTTAAAATTAAATTTGCATCCCAATGTTGTTTCTTTTTTGTCGTTGTTGGGGGTTCATTGAGGGTACAACCAACCAGATTACATTGATTGCATTGGATAGATAAAGACCCTCTTATAATTGTGTCCTACCCCCAAAAGGTGTACCACACCTGGGACCCCCCACTCCTTCCCTCTTCTGCTCTTCCCGTACCCCACCATGTGCTAGGTCATTAATTGTCCTCATATCAGAATGGAGTACATATGATTCTTGCTTCTCCATTCTTGTGAAGCTTTACTGTAAAGAATAATGTGTTCCACTTCCATCCAGGTTCATACAAAGAATGTAAAGTCTCCATTTTTTTAAATGGCTGAATAGTATTCCATGGTATACATATACCACAGCTTATTAATCCATTCCTGGGTTGGTGGGCACTTAGGCTGTTTCCATATTTTGGCAATTGTAAATTGAGCTGCAGTAAACAGTCTAGTGCAAATGTGCTTGTGGTAAAAGGATTTTGTTCCTTCTGGGTAGATGCCCAGTAACGTGTTTGTAGGATCAAATCGAAGGTCTAGTTTGAGTTCTTTGAGGAGTCACCATACTTCCTTCCAAAAAGGTTGAGTTGGTTTGCAGTCCCACCAGCAGTGTAAAAGTGTTCCTTTCTTCCACATCCACACAGATGCTGAGATTTTGAGTCTGCAGTTTTGAGATTTTGTTATGTGGTTCATTCTCACTGGGGTTACCTGGTATCTCAGGGTGGTTTTGATTTGCATTTCTCTAATAATTAGGGACAATGAGCATTTTTTTTCATGTGTTTATTAGCCATTCATCTGTCTTCTTTAGAGAAGTTTCTATTCATCTCTCTTGCCCATTGATATAAGGGATTGTTGGCTCTTTTTATTTTGATTAATTTGAATTCTCTGTAGATTCTAGTTATCAGGCTTTTGTCCAATTCAAAATATGCAAATATCCTTTCCCATTGTGTAAGTTGTCTCTTTGCTTTGGTTGTTGTCTCTTTAGCTGTACAGAAGCTTTTCAGTTTCATTAAGTCCCATTTGTTATTTTTGTTGTTGTTGCAATTGCCATGGAAGTCTTCCTAATAAAGTCTTTTCCCAGTCTGATAATGTCAGGTATTTTCCCCACACTTTCTTCAAGGATTTTTTATTGTTTCATGCCTTATATTTAGGTCTTTTATTCATCTTGAATCCATTTCAGTGAGTGGAGAAAGGTGCGGGTCCAGTTTCAGTCTTTGACATGTGGATATCCAGTTCTCCCAGCACCATTTATTAAATAGGGAGTATTTCCCCAGTGTATGTTCTTGTTTGGTTTATCAAAGATTAGGTGGCTGTAAGATGAGGGTTTTATCTCCTGGTTTTCTATTCTGTTCAAGATGTCTATGTCTCTGTTTTTGTGCCAGTACCATGCTGTTTTGATCACTATGGCCTTGTAGTACAGCCTGAAGTCTGGTAGGCTGATGCCCCTGCCTTTGTTTTTACTACTAAGAATTGCCTTGAGTATATGGGTTTTCTTCTGGTTCCATTATTTTTTTTTCCAAGTCTTGAAAGTATGATGTTGGTATTTTTATAGAGATGGCATTGAATCTGTAGATTGCTTTGGGAAGTATATACATTTTAATAATGTTGATCCTTCCCAGCCACGAGCATGGTGTGTTCTTCCATTGTTAATACCCTCTGCTATTTCTTTTCTTAGGGGTTCATAATTTTGTTTCTAGAGATCCTTTACCTCTTTTGTGAGGTGTATTCCTAGGTTAGGTATTTCATTTTCTCTGAAGCTATGGAGAAGGGTATTGTATCCTTGATTACCTCTCATCTTGGCTGCTATTGGCTTACACAAAGGCTATGATTTGTGGACGTTGATTTTATACCTGAGACATTATTGTATTCTTTGATCACTTCCAGGAGTCTTGTGGTTGAGACTTTGGCGTTTGTAAGTATAAGATCATATCATCAACAAAGAGGGAGAGTTTCTCTTCCTCTGCCCCCATTTCGAGGCCCTGTATTTCGTTCTCTTGCCTACTTGTATTGGCTAGAATGTCTAGCACGATGTTGAATAGTGATGGTGACGGGAGACAGCCTTGTCGGATTTTAGTTCTAAATGGAAAAGCTTTCAGTTTTACTCCATTCACTATAATATGAGCTGTGGGTTTGTCGTAGATGGCTTCAATGAGATTAAGAAATGCTCTGCCATTGCCTTATTCTTCAGAGTTCTAATTAGAAAAGGATGTTGAATTTTATCAAACACTTTTTTCTGCATCTATTGAGAGGATCGTACGGTCTTTGTTTTTGCTTCTGTTGATATGGTGAGTAATATTTATGGATTTGCGTATGTTAAATCAGCCTTGTGTCCCTGGGATAAATCCTACTTGATCGTGATGTACGACTTTTTAATGATAAGCTGTAACCTATTGGCTAGGTTTTTATTGAGAATTTTTGCATCTATACTCTTTAGTGAAATTGGTCTGAAGTTCTCCTTTTTAGTTGGATCTTTTCCTGGTTTTTGTATCAGGGTGATGCTTGCTTCGTAGAACGTGTGGGGAAGGTTCCTTCCTCAGTTTTTGGAATAATTTCTGCAGTATGGCAATAAGCTCTTCTGTATCAGAAGCTGTCTGGACCTGGGCATTTTTTTGTTGGGAGATTTGTTCATTGCCTCTTTGATCTCAGTGCTTGAAATTATTCTGTTCAGAAGATCTATTTCTTCTTGAAGAAGTCTAGGGAGAGAGTGTGATTTCAAGTATTGTTCCATTACCTCCAGATTGTCAAATTCCTGGGCATAGAGTTTCTTGTAGTATGCAGAGGTAATCTCTTGTATCTCTGTGGCATCTGTTGTTATTTCCTGTTTATCATTCCCGATTGAGGTTACTAGAGATTTTACTTTTCTGTTTCTAGTTAGTCTGGACAAAGGTTTATCTATTTTATTTACTTTTTTGAAAAAACAACTTTTTGTTTCATTAATTTTCTGAATGATTTTTTTGTTTTGTTTTCAATTTCATTAATCTCTGACCTAATTTTGGCTATTTCTTGTCTTCTGCTGGGTTTAGGGTTAGGTTGTTCTTTTTCCAATTCCATCAGATGGTTGTGGGTGTGCTGATGTGCTCTCTTTGTTTTTCTTAGGTAGGAATCTAGCGCTATTCGTTTTCCTCCCAGGCCTGCTTTTGCTGTGTCCTAGCAGTTTTGATAACTGTGTCCTCATGTTATGTTTGAGGAAATAAGCAAATTCCTCTTTTATTTCTTCCTGAACCCAATTGTCATTCAGCATAAGGTTGTCCCATGTTATTTCTTAATAGCAATGAACAAATTGTCTTACTTGAGGTATCGTAGCAAGCTTTTGTGTATTCACTTTTCACTAAAATTTCAAAATTGTTGGAGTAAAATTTTCCTGTCCAGATTACATATAATTTTTTTTTTTTTTTTTTTCACTTTGTTATGTGGTCAAATGGCACACCAGACTTTAGTAGTTAAGTCTCTTTTATTATTTGGATTATTGAAAGATTAATAGCTCTGGATTATTTATTTTTGGTTTATTTATTTATTTAATTACATTCATTTTGGTAGTGGCTGTCCCTCTGTCACCCGTGCTAGAGTGCAGTGGCATCATGATAGCCCAGTGCAACTTCAGACTCCTGAGTTCAAGTAATCCTCCTGCCTCAGCCTCCTGAGTAGCTGGGACTACAGGTGTGTTCCTGTACCTGGCTAACTTTTCTTTTATTGTGGAGATGGGATCTTGCTCTTGCTCAGGCTGGTCTTGAACCAGTGACCTCACGCCATCCTCCTGCCTGGGGCTCCAAGAATATTAGGATTACCAGACCACTGCGGCTGGCCTTCCTTGTTTTATTTTTATGGTAGTAATAGGGCTTTCAGTGCTCTGAGTTGAGCCATGCTTTTGCTTTTCAAGATGTGGTTTATCAACCAGTATGTTGTACGTGCTCTATTAATACCGAGCAGTGGTCAGTGTGTTGTACGCGCTCTATTAATGCCGAGCAGTGGTCAGTGTGTTGTATGCGCTCTATTGATGCCGAGCGGTGGCCAGTGTGTTGTACGCGCTCTATTAATGCTGAGCAGTGGTATGGTTGTTTTGACACTTGGCCTTAAACAGTCTAAGAATGTGGAAAGAGTTTAACACCTTAGGTCCCACAGAAGTGCTGATGAGAAGGTGCATGGGGAGCTCAGCTCGGACTGCCCCATTTGTGGGCCGCTCCTTCCTTGTCCGTCATTTCACAGACCTCCTTCTTCCTTCCTTTGGTTTCATGGAGAACATTTATTACTTGAAAGGCACTCCAGGCATGCCCTGCTTCTGGCCTATATTGCGTTTTCATTCTTCCAGTTCTTCCTCTATCTGTTTGCAAGCTGCACCCATGATGTGCTGCTGTGAGGCACCTTAGAGAAATCACAATTGAAAGGTCTAAGAGCCCCTCCCAGCTGCAGAAAATAAGAATCCAGAACCTAGAATTCTCTGTCACATCCATTAAAGTGTTAACTTATCACAGAGAAGTTCTTGTTCTTAGTTGGATCCAGTAACCTTCCAGTGAATGTTGGCTGCGTGAGGTCGGAACCCCTCGGCCTGATGAGTCAGGATATAAGTAAAACAGCCTTCCAATGCTGCACTATTTGGAAGATGTCTTTTCTCGAGAGACCAGACTGTGACCATATTTTGCTTTCTCCTTACTCACTTTCTAGATTCATTACACTATTTCCTTTTTGGTAAATTACCTGTAAACTACCTATACTATTTAATAATTAATTTGTTTTACAGATTGCTACTTACTAGCTATGGAAAATAGTATAAAATGCGTGTGTAGAATTTGAAGTGATCCTCAAAGTAGCAAAGCTGCTAATTGTGAAAACATTGGGGCTATGTAGATTTCCCATCCTGGGCTACCTGATCCACCTCTCTCCTGCAGGGCAGGTCATGTGCAGGAGCACACTGATGTGGCCTTTTGGACGAGCTGCTCTGAGATCACATGATGCAGGCTGGGCCAACGTCAGTCTTCCCTTGTAGCAAATCAGTCCTGGCACCGTGTCCCAGTGGAGTTGGCACAGGACTGGCCACCCTCCTAAGCAGATCACTGCTCTTACTCCTTTTTTTCTTTTTTAAGGTGCCTTTCACTAAGAATTATTTTAATTCTTTGCTGACTGCCTTCCCATCACAGGGAACTCTTTCATGTTTATCTCTCTAGGCACCCTTTTAAAATGTGGCTTTAGATGATCACAGTGGCCCCCCGCTTATTTTTCCTCCAGTGGTGACAGGGGATGGCTGAGTCAGAGCACTGGGTACTTCTGGGAGGTAAACGGGGGGGAATTATTTACAGTTGTTCTTGAAGCTGATTGTAGATGGACATGCTGATCAGGCACATTCACTTTGATATCCAGGCTGTCTTCCTAACCAGTAATCAAGTCCACTGGAACTTGAGCACTTTGTTCTCTTTTGGAATACAAAGTAATATTTCTATGATTTTTTTTTTATAGTCAATCTGAGAATTTGAAAGGCAGTAGTTTATAGCAGAAAGTAAACTAGTATGTATTGAACATTACTGTGTGCTCTTGTTTATCATTTTGTTTAATACTTATAGTTCAAAATAAATTATATAATCTTCATCTTTAAGAAAACCGAGGCCTAGAAACGTTAGTTGATTGACTAAAAGTCTGACTATATTGTTGCCAATGCTCCTTCCACAGCTAATTCTTTCACTCACTGACATCCAGTCGACTCCTGCTTTCCAAGGCCTGCCCTCAGGGCTGGGTTCAAATCCCACGTGTGACATCTGGGTCCAGCCATTTCACCTCTCTTAACCTCATCGTAGGATGAGGCTCATGTTCCTTCATCCAGCGGTTTTTGTGAAGATAGTGATGTGATCTATGGAAAGCATGTAGTGCAGTGTCAGCCCCTAGTAAGCCCTGACCGCTGGTGGCGGCTGCCATTGCCACTGGACCAGTGGTTCTCAACCTTCCTAATGCCGCAACTCTTTAATACAGTCCCTGTGGGTCGCATCCCACAGGTTGAGAACCGCTACACTAGACGGACCTTTTATTTTGTTTAATCTTGTATCCAGTAATTGGGTCATTGTGTAACACAATGATACCTCAAAATGCTTTGAGGATGTTTTGCTTTTTCTTTTGTTTTTCACATATCAAGTGATTTCTGTGTTAGGTATTTTGTGTTCTGTGTTAGGGTGTGTACAGAATATTGCAAAAGTGTTTGCTTTCTTAACACTATATATGTCTTAGATACAGACTTTTAAGTGGGGGAAATTTATTTGATATTTTAAATCTGTAATTTCACATTCCAGGTTCTATTTTATTCATGATCTCTGTATCACAACTGAACGTAACAGATATTAGAAGCAGCACCTAGTGTCCTGACATCTCTTAGCTCACAGACTGCTGCCTACAGATAACAGGTGGTGTGGTGTGGCAGGGCAAGCACAGACTCACCCATACTACCTAGGGAGCCTCTCAGTGTCCTCAAACAGCTACGTCTATCTGTGGCTTCCTAGAATTATTCTGAAAGTTGGACGGCACGGTGTGAACGAAGTACTCTGCTCACGCCTGGTGTGTGATGTCTGCTCTCCCCTCCCACTGATGGGAAGTGTTTTCTTACGGTACAGATACCTGATGTGGTTGTGGCTTCTTTCCTTTTTAAATATTATCAGTTGACCAACTATGTTTCTGGTAGGATTTTTCTATTTTAAATGCCTATTGACTATAGTTATTTATAAAGTAAATTGTTGGATTTGTTCCCACCAGTGACACCAAGAAGACGCAGCGAGTGAGGAAAAGGAGCAACAGCCGCCTGGAAGTCGTGGAACCAGAAAGTCACAGTGGGAAGAAGGCCAAGTGGGACGCGTCAGCGCCTTTGGACACAGGCCTGTCTTTAGCGGAGGATGAAGAGCTGGTGTTACATCTCCTCAGAAATCAGAGCTAGGTGCTTCCTGTGCCTGCCTTCTTTATACCTCTGGTCATTATTATATGGGCAGGAAGTTGAAAAACAGTGACTTTCAGACACTTAGGTACTGTGAGTCCCGGTCCCAAAAGGCTCATTCTCCACACTGAAGCCGGCGCTCAGCTCTCTCGTGGGACATGCTCTGTGCCATCTACACCGTTAGCAGAGTGATGATGGGTTATTGTCTTGATCACCGTTTCCAGCATGTGCTTTGTTACATTTTATCCGTGGTTTTCTACACCTTGTCATTGGAGAAATACTTCCTTTGTTTTACTGGCAAGTTCTGAAGCACTTGGCTCATTGTTAGAAATTCCATCTTGCTTACTATACAGAAGTTTCTATGTTGCTGTTAAAATTCCTCATAATTTTGATGTATGTTATATTTGCAAAGAGAGTATAATGGACCATCCCTAAGAAACAATGAGTATTTTTGAATTGAGATGATCAAAAATAAATACATTTCCTATGAAGCAAAGTATTAATGTTTGTATTATGTCCAGTGATATCCAAGGCTGTTAAGATGAAAGTGCTTAGCCATTCCTGAAACAGTAAATTCTTCATGGTCTTAACTTTCTCTTGAGAATTTGCCGGCCATCACTTACACAATCTGTAGAAGTCCTGAATCTGAAGATTCTCACTAAAACTTGGCTTCTTACTGAGTGCAAAAGAACTCTTTAAGTCCTCTGCAAATGTCCTCGCCAGCAGGTATCACATATCCAGACCCCACTCAGCTCCTGATACCAAGTAAAAAGCAAAACAAGACATCTCTTTTTTTGTTACAAATAAATGTCAAATTCTTAAAAAGCAAACAGTGTGGTGAAGAAATCTGGTCTTGGCATGAAACAAATGATTTTATCCTAGCTCATTAGTCTGTTCCTTTCCTCCTGACCCACCCTGTGAACAAACAAAAGAAATACTCAGTAGCAGGTGCAAGTCAGCCATTAAGTCCAAGGAGGAGAGTTGATGGCGTTGTGCCTGGGTATTGTAGACAACTCCAACTCAGCCCAAGCCCCTACTCATCTCTTTTGCGTTTGGTGTCCTCGTGGCCAGCACCAACACCATCTTCCCACAGACATGAGAAACGTGATGACTCTTGTCTTTACTGGTTCTGTTGATTCCTCTTTGGTAACGACTCTTACTCACGGTTCTGTGTTCTCACAGCTTCTGCCTTCAGTTGTAGATCAGCCTGTCACCATGGCCTGCCCAGACTCCTAGGTTTCCTGGCTGGTCACTGAGCTTCTGGTCCCACATTTCTCCTTCTTGGTCTCCACGGTGGTTGGAACTCTCTCCCCAGGGCACACAGATCTGAGCATGTGACTTAGCTGTTACTTCTGGTATGGTCCTTCCCAGGTGCTGTTACAGACACTTGTCTATAAGCCTGTTACCTCTTCTGTTTGACAGGTTTCTTGACAGGAAAAGGACTCTTTCATCCACCTTCTGTCTCCCCAGAGCCAAGCACAGCACCTGCCCTGTGAGTAACTCAGACCGTTTTAAAGCTCTGTTGTAGCACATTGCTCCGTCACCTCTGGTAGGACGGATATAGAATGATGGGAATGAGAACTACATGAAATGCTGTAATGGGGAGGAAAGTCAAATTGGTGGGAAAGGAACTGGGTATGTAACAAGCTGGAAGGACTTTTAAAATTAGTTTCTCATATAGGGCGTCTCTGTCTTGAATATTTTCAAAGAACATAAAGATGCAAGAGGGCGTGGACTGAAGGTTCACCGCTGAGTCCATCTGTGCAGCTCAGGCTGGTTTTCTTGACCCAAATAAGGAATTAAGGCACTTTACTCCCTGTATGTAAACACTGAGTAAATCTATCACAAGACCTGTGGTTGATAAACTCATTTGAGTTATATTCTGCATCTGGAATGAAAGGATCCTGACTCACACATACATTGGGGGGGGATTTTACTAAAACATCAGGATAGTGCTAATAGACAATGCAGGTGACAAATACATACTTGAATGTTTTGGCTGGCTGTTTGCCATGTTTGTGTTTGTGGCGGGTAGAGCCCTGCCACCTCTGACATCAGCAGATGGTGAATGGTCCAACTCGAGCAGCCACTGTCGCCCAGCTCCTGAATGCAGAAATGGGCCTGGGGTGGGTATAATCCTCAGGAAGGGAAATGAGGCTCTTTCCCTATGAGTGACACACAGACGTGAGGGAGAAATTCCTTACTAATAGGAACTTACTAAGCCATTTTCTCCTGCCAAATGGGGGCTGCTTCTGAGAGACGGGGAGAATAAGACCAGTGTGTCCCAGTGAGCAGAGCAGTGGAGACAGAGTCCCAGCATGTGGGAGCCCTGAGCATCAAGTGAGTTTACTCCTTGGACTTCCCTCTAAGTCATAGGTCAGATATATTCTTTCGTGTATAAACTAGTTTGTCCTTGGAAGTGAATGGATCTGAATATATGTGATGTAGAGGCTTTTAATTTTCTGATTTTGGGAAAGTAGTTAAAGCATCAGAACAGTGTTGATGGAAAAATCACATAACAACACAGGATAGATTGTATTTTGTTCAGCCAGTCTTCAGTCCCATGCCCTCTCCCACTTTGGGAAGTGTATTCTTAACTCCCTGTTTAAGGTAGATTGACAGCTCTGTTGAGCTCCTGGAATGTGGTGGGAGTGACTGTGTGCTGGGGAAACACAGAAGCTTCCAGCCCTCAGGCACTTCTGTCTTCCACCTTCACACAGCACGTAGCAGAGAGAGGCTGCCCCTCAGTCTGGGCCATGGTGAGAACACAGGTAAAGTAGATGGAACGACTCTGCGAACTGTGGAGTGAGAAATGCCCCGGGATCATCGCAGTGAAAGCAGATGCACGGGGAGAGAAGCCCGGACAAGAGCGCCATCCTTTCCACTAGTGCTCATCAATTCAGCTGCACCGTATTCCAGGCCCATATTTGTGAGAAATACACTTCCCTCCTCTGCTACCATATAGTAGTGGGTGGGCAAGAGCAGGGAAAAGTGAAGCAAATTCCTAGGTTAGGGCAGGTAGGAGGTGGAAGGTGACTGTCGGGGAGGGAGCTGTTGCCAGAAGGCAGGAAGGTAGAAGGTAGTTGCTTGGTCCAGGACAGAGAATAATTGCTCAATGCCTAACCGGGGTGAGAGGCCATTCATCAGACACGTGGAAAATGATCCCTAAGATTATGTAAGTCTCCAGTAAGTCTCCCGGCAGCAGAGCCCTTTGGAGGACTGCCATCTCCTAAGCTTAACATGGCATTTTAGATTTGTCTGGGGCTATAAGAAATTAAGTTTAATTAAATGTAATTAATTTTGTTACACAACATTTGAAATATGCTGAACATGGAAAGTCATCTCTGTGACTGTCAGAGGCTGCCAGAAGCTGCAGATGTTCCTGGGGCGGGGAGAGGTGAGGTCGTGGTGTAGGTAAAGGGGAAAGAGGCTGTAGCTAACTAACATTCAGAGCCCTGTTTCCTGTCTTTGAAGTCCACTTTAAGCAGACATGTGACAGCCATCGTGGGATTTTCTTCTGCAGCCCCTGCTAACTAGATGGCCTGAGGCAGACAGATGTGCTTTATGCCGAGTGCCCAGTGCCTGCTGAATCGGGAATAGCTGCTGACCGGTTAGCCTGTGAGGGAGGCTGGTGTGCAAAGCTCTGCCCAAACGGCCCAATTGAGTAACTTTCAGAAACTGAAATACAGGTGGTGATCAAAACGGGAAGGTTGTGAGATAGACTAGGGAGCACATGACGGGCAAAAAGGACTCAAATTAGGAGTTGGAGCTGGAAGTGAAAAAGAACTCTGGCAAAAAGATAAAAGGGTAAGGGACCCAAGTGGTCTTAGAACCAGAAGAATTGTGTGGAGAGCGACCGTTAGGGCCTCTGGCCAAGACCTGCCGAGCCTGGTTGTTGTCATCTCTCAGATTTAAATAAACCCTCTAGTTCTTGAGGCTTAACCTGCTGGGGGAAGGAGGGGAGTGTTAAATTGCTGTGTGACCTCTCTCCTCCCAATACAGTGCTTCTTAGATTTTAACGTGGGTAAGAATCACCAGGGGGTCTTCAAAAAGTGCAGATTCTGGGGTAGGGCCCGAGACTGTGCATTTCTAACAAGCTCCCATGGGATGGGGGTGCTGCTGGCCCCTGGCCCTATTTGTGTAACAAGGCTCTAGTGGAATTCAGAGCGTTCTTAAAATTACCGTTCACAGGTAGGCATTCTGTCCGAGTTCCAGCAGGAAACAAATGGCACACACAAATTAGGATGATTCTAAGGGGGATAATGAAAGGATTATTTACATCGGGAGGGCAGGGTGAGGAAACAATAAAGAATTTTCTCCTCGGAGTCTTAAGAATAGAAGTGTCTCCTCTGCCGTCAAGGGGCTGAGAAGAGTTGGTGGTTGATTATGGAAACCTGGAAGGAGAGAGAAAAGTGTAACTGCCTGTGACCTTCATTTGACATACGCAGCCAGCCTGAGGCGACCACAGAGGAGAAGGCAGGAGAGTCAATACCACGGCCTTATCCACCTGCCTTTCTAGGCTCCTTGCCAGGAGGCTCAGTGGCCCTACCCAACTCAAAGCCAGAAGGTGAGTCGCCTATAGATGTACACTTCAGTCTCCCAGGACACAGCAGGGAGGAAAAGTGTGGATGGGAGCAGACAGGAGAGAGGCTCGGAGATGGAGGCTGTAAATGGGCAGAGGCTTCATCCCTTCCTCACCTGCTCTGCGCCTGGTACTGTTCTCAGCACTAGAGATTCAGCGTTCAGACTCGCTCACCTGTGCTTGTGAAACCTCTCCTGCTGCTCATCTTGCTTCTCTAGCACTTGCATCTTACCTAGGCTGTTCCATCCCCTCCATTGCGGTGATGAGGCTCTCCCTGCAGCGAGGCTCACAGCCAGCACCAGTCAACAGTTCCTTTTCAGTGCAGAGGATCTGACTCTCCCCTGGAATACAGCAAGTCTTCCGGTTCCTTCCTTGGAGAGCCTACCTGGGGTGTTAAGTATCTTCTCCAGCATTTCAGGGTGTGACAGCATCAGGTTGCAAGGGGGAGGGTGGGTGCTCTCAGATCACCTGTTCTCGTTTAAACCACACTCTAAAGTTCTGTTCTGTCACTCCACCAAAACAGCTCTTGTGTAGTCATGACTAATGATGCCACATCACTCTATCCAAGATTGATTCCTGGGACACATCCTAGTCAGCTGACCAATAGAATTTGACTTTCCCGCCTTCTTCAAACACTTTTTTACTTAAATTTAAAAGCATTCTTTTTTATTTCTCTCTCTAGCTCTTCTTTTCTGGTTGCTCCCTGTGGTTCTTGACTTCTAAACATTAGGGGCCTTTTGGGCTCAGCCCTTGGACTTTCCTGTCTACGTTCACTCTGTGGCTGATCTCATCTAGTTTGATGACATAAAATGCCATCTTGTGCAGGAATTACTCTCAGATTTGTGTCTCTAACCCCACTTCTCTGCGTTCCAGACTCATATCCAGCTGTACCTGTATCTCTACCTGGATGTCTAATAAGCATCTCATAGTTAATACGTCCCAAAGTGAAGGCTCATTTCCTCCCCTTTCTTTAATCTTGTTAAATATCTCCATTGTTTCAGTCAGGCCAGAAACCCTGGAGACACTCTTGGCTTGTCTCTTAAAACTTACATCCAATCTACTAGCAAATCCACTTCATTTGAAATACTGTAGAACCTCCATAGTTGACTACCTCCTACAGTGACCACCTCCTTACGTTGACCTGATTTGGGGACATGTACCACATGCACACGTGTGTGTTGGTACAGCAGGCCCAGTTCCTTATGTTGACCAGTTCTGGAAGTTGACCAGTTTGTTGCAGTCCTTGGGGTGATCAACTTACAGAGGTCCTACTATATATTGAAAAGCCAACTTTTTATCACAATTTCCACTCCGTTCCAAACCATCATTCCCTGGACTACTGCAATAACCTCTTACCCAGTCTCCTTGCTTCTGCTCTTTCCCTGACTGATCCTTTTAAATCATAAACTAGATGATGTGAGTCCTCTGCTCAAAACTAATGACTTCCTGTTTCACTTCAAATGCGGTAGTCCCCCTTATCTAATTTTTCCTTTCTAAAGTTTCAGTTACCTGTGCTCAACTGCGGTCTGAAAATATTAAATGGAAAATTCCAGAAATACAGAATTCATAAGTTTTAAATTGTGCACCATTCTAAGAAGCCTCACGAAATCTCCCTGCATCTTGTTCCAAGGATGCAAATCCTCCCTTTACCCAGCGTGCTCACACAGTCTTCCCCCCCAGCCCCCAGCGTGCTCACACAGTCTTCCCTCCTGGCCCCCAGCGTGCTCACACAGTCTTCCCTCCCGGCCCCCAGCGTGCTCGCACAGTCTTCCCTCCCGGCCCCCAGCATCCTCACACTGTCTTCCCTCCCGGCCCCCAGCGTGCTCACACTGTCTTCCCTCCCGGCCCCCAGCGTGCTCACACTGTCTTCCCTCCCATCCCCGCGCGAGCGCGCCCTGTCGGGCCACCCGGTCCACCGCGGGGTCTCACGCGGGGGGCGCCCGCGCCCGCGCCGGGGGGGGCGGGGGGGGG
>CAUYPK010078908.1:0-28800 GCA_963574355.1 Loris lydekkerianus | reverse complement strand
CCTCACATCACACTGATAGGACATCACATCTCACACAGGACACCTCGCATCACACTGACAAGATGTCACATCTCACACAGGACACCTCACATCACACTGACAGGACACCACACTCACAGGACACCTCACATCACACTGGCAGGACACCACCTCACGTGACACCTCACATCACACTGATAGGACATCACATCTCACACAGGACACCTCGCATCACACTGACAAGATGTCACATCTCACACAGGACACATCACATCACACTCACAGGACAACACACTCACAGGACACCTCACATCACACTGACAAGATGTCACATCTCACACAGGACACCTCACATCACACTGACAGGACACCACACTCACAGGACACCTCACATCACACTGATAGGACATCACATCTCACACAGGACACCTCGCATCACACTGACAAGATGTCACATCTCACACAGGACACCTCACATCACACTGACAGGACACCACACTCACAGGACACCTCACATCACACTTACAGGACACCACCTCACGTGACACCTCACATCACACTGATAGGACATCACATCTCACACAGGACACTTCACATCACACTGACAAGATGTCACATCTCACACAGGACACCTCACATCACACTGACAGGACGTCACATCTCAAAGGATGCCTCATCTCACACAGTAAGACACACATTCCCTAGGAAGTTCGGCTGTTTGGGACATATACTAACATGACCTTTTTCAGGCAAACTGAGGCTAGTCACACCCTGTTTTATGCCACCTAGAATTCAGTGCACTGTAAGCATTTCCCATATGTTACACCCTCACAACAACCCTCAGAGTTTAAGTTCAGTTGCCGAAAAGTTTCCTCAGGAATCAATTTTAGCAATGGGCCCTTTACAGTTTGCAGAATGCCTTTAAATCTGAATCCTTCTCCTGGTGACAGCCCCATGGTGGGTGGGTGCCCTGTCAAAGGACAGGATGGGGGTCCAGAGTATCTTTCTTGTCCCAGTTCCCAGCTCTGAGGTGGCAGAGTTGGGGCTGACTTGGGAGAGGGAACTTTGTGCCCTCTGGTAGCTCTGGACATCCTGGGGGAGGATGAGAGTAGAAGAAAATGTCCTTCTTGAGATGATCCCACCTCATCTGCAGAAGAAGATATGGATTCTCAAACCCATCCCAAAGGGCCCAGGGCAAAGCACCCACCCCAGGCCTCCCCGGCCCATCAGTCTATGTCGTACATACCATGGCTGGTGCGTCTGGACAGCAGTGTCTCATGCAGCTTCCTCTCTTGCTCCCTCAGAAGCAGTTCTGGATTTCTTACAAGGGTGAGTCAGTGAACAGTTCATTTTAATCCTGCCCACCAGCCTTCTCCATAGCACACTAACACAAACCCATTCCACAGATGGGGACCAGTGTGCCTCAAATCCATGCCAGAACGGGGGTTCCTGTGAGGACCAGCTCCAATCCTATGTCTGCTTCTGCCTCCCTGAATTTGAGGGCCGGAACTGTGAGACAAGTGAGGCTCTGCTCCCTGTCCCCTGTCCTCTAGTGTGCCAAGGGCCCTGGGCAGCATAGAGGCCACCAGGCTGAGCGAGACACAGGTGTGCACACTGATCCAGCCAGGGCTCAGCCCCAGAGGGAAGTCAATCAGGGTGACGTTGAAGGCCACTTCCAAAGTGGTAGCCTTCCATCTAGGGTTTTAAGGCTCCAATTCTCAGACGTGATGGCCCCTTGGGCTCTAGCCCTGGTAAGTTCTGATGGGCCTGGAAAGGGCCTAGGCGAGTCTCTCATGTCCCACCAGGCAGGGCAGCTAAACTTCAACCTCTCTACCTCTCATTATAAGGGAAATGAGTTTTCTTTCTACCTTCCAAATATTCAACTGTACAAAGTTCGGGACCTGTGGTCCCCTCAAGGTTCAGTCACTCAACAGAAGGCCTCACCTAGAGGCTGATAACGCTTATAGTACAGCAGGGCAGCAGTCCTCTCTTGGTGGAGTCCTCAGTTCTCCCAGAACCATGGGTGACAAGATGAACAAAGTACTCTCCTTCCTGGGAGGCTGCCCTGAAGCTCAGAGTGACTGCTCACCTGCTGACCTGCCTTACCCCCTCCAGAGGTGAGGAGATACATTGGCCTGAGGCCTTCACCATAAACTATTGTTAGCTAAACCATCCTGCATACCCCAAGGCCTGGGTCAGCAATGGCATTCCCCAGGCAGGACCTTCCAGGGCTTGGTGGTCACCTCCCAGAAGCCAAGGACAAAGGCCACTCCTCTTTGGCAGGGTCTAGGCTTTACCGTCCAGGTGCTTAGCCTCGCAGTGAGCTAGATTTTCTAGGGCTACAGCCATTGCCTTCTCCAAGCATAACAGAGCCAGAGAGCATGGAGGGAAACTGAGGAAAGAGACCCTTCCTGCTCAGCCTCTGGTGCACAACCCAGGATGAGCCTCCCACAAGGCGGCTCCCGTTCCCCACACAAAGCTCAGCTCATCTGTCTGAGCCCATTGTCAGTGCTGAGACTGTCCCCAGCTGGCTCACGGTTGCATGAGGCCTGCTTGGACACTACTACCTCTCTGGCCCTCCTGCTGGCAGTGTCTCGAACTCAGTAGGACACTTTCACTATCTGCAAGGGGGTTTCACTGCTTCCCAGGGCCCTCCTCCACTTCCCATCAGCTGTTTACAAGGGTGATTGTCCTGGAGGTCACCATCTGCCAGCCTGGCATCCCCTAAATGCCATCAAGGTGGCCCTACCCCCCACTGGCCATACTGCTTGGACATGTGACTCCTCCAGCTCCAGGGCCCATCCTCCAGGACTAATCCCCAGAGCAGGTGGTGCCCAAGGCTGAGCACCACTATTGAAGTGGACCCCTGCCATGGGGCAGTTTTCACAGACTCCAAGGTGGCCCCTCTCAGGCCATCCCCTTCCTGTCCCCAGACAAGAACGACCAGCTGATCTGCTCAAACGAGAACGGTGGCTGTGAGCAGTACTGCAGCGACCACATGGAGGCCAAGCGCTCCTGCCGGTGCCACCAGGGGTACTCTCTGCAACCGGATGGGGTGTCCTGTGCGCCCACAGGTGATGAGGTTCTGGGGCTCTTTGCTGTGCTTGTGTCCAGGATGCCTTGTCCTGCTATAAGTTATCTTCCTGGCTAAGAGGTGGGGGCAGCTTAGCATCCTCTGAGCACCTGCTGCTCGCTGGGGGGTGGAGGGCAAAGAGGTGCCAGCCAGAGCCACAGCGAGCAGGACGGGTACCCTGGGGCAGTTCTCTGGATGGGTTCCCTGCTATCCCAGCCAAGCCTGAGAGGGCGATGGAAGATGTCTCACTCCTGTCCCGCTGTGGGGCCTTTGCCAGGGCTGTGAGTTTACATCGAAACACCCTGAGTCTCTACCAACTGCTGCTCAAGTCTAGGTTCTAAAACATTGTAAAGGCATGTGCTCTTAGGAAAATGGAATTTTTCTCCAGAGCAACCTCAAACTGATGGGGCTACAATTCCAAACTGGCTGTGTCCTTCAGGGGTAGAGGTCTCTAGTCACCTGAGCCTGAAATTGCTGCCACCATCACAGGTTTCTTCTCTGGCCCAAGGACTTTACTGGACCAGACTAAACAACAGGCTTGGGATCAAAGCAGCACACTGGTTTCCAGACATGGCTCCTCTGAAGCTTCCTTCACCTTTCAGTGAATTTACAGGACACATCCTCTCCCCTAGGAAAGCTAGCAGGGCCTGGTGTCCCTGTGTAGTCCCACCTGCCATCAGCCTGGCAGTTAGCATAGGCTCCCAGCTGAGCCCTGCCCACCCCCCACAGTGCCCAGCTCTCAGGGAACAGGAGGTTCTGAGCCTCTGCCCACTGACACGTCATCTTTCACAAACCTTCCATCTTGCTGACTTTTATTTTTTTACAGTTGAATATCCATGTGGAAAAATACCTATTCTGGAAAAAAGAAATTCCAGCAACCCTGAAGGCCGAATTGTGGGGGGCAAGGTGTGCCCCAAAGGGGAGTGTCCATGGCAGGTATGGTAGGGCTTCCCTGGCTCAGGGTGTTCTGGCCCTGGCCTCCCGACTATGAGGGGTGTGGAGCCTTCTGAATGAGACCAGTCAGCAGGCTCCAGAGTGAAACCAGGTGGCTATCCCCAGGCTGGCCTACCCCTTGCTCTCAGCTGGGCAGCATCCTCCTTGCTGTTAGTGGGGAAGGGAAAAAGAAAAGAATGTGACATTTGTTGAGGGCCTACTCCATTCAGAGAGCCATGCAGGGCACTTAACAGTTGAGTTACTGCGTATCATCCTTGGGGCAGCCCTCTGGGGCAGGATCTTGCTGATACTTGCAAAATCAGGTGCACTGGGCCAGAGCTCTGAGCTGATCATGGGAGGTGCACAGTAGGACCCAACAGTGACCTGCCCTGTGGGGGCAGTGCTAGAGAACAGCTCCTCCTGGGGCCAGGTCTGGACAGCTTTGCCCAGGAGGGACCCAGGGTTGGAGGCAACCACGCAATGCCAGCCGCCCCTCGGGGTGCACACCCCTCAGAGCACATTGTGCCCTTGCCCAGGCCATGCTGATGCTGAGCGGAGCTCTGCTATGTGGGGGGACCCTGGTCGACCCCAGCTGGGTCATCTCTGCGGCCCACTGCTTTGACAGAATCAAGAGTGGGAAGAACCTGACTGTGGTGTTAGGTAGGTGCCAGCCTGTCTCCTGACCCGAGGGCGGGAACGTTTCAGGCCTGAGAGTCTGGGAAGCATGTTACTGAATTCCATGATCGGATGGATGCCTCTGGAAAGGGAGTGGGCAGACTCAGTGCAGCTACTGTCCTCGCAGCCTCCTTCCTGCTTCCAAGTAAAGCATAAAGAGACTTGGGGGGATGCAATATCCACTCTGCCTCACCTGAGCAGAGGACCTCGAGGCAGATGCAGCCCCCAAGGCCCTGTAGAGCCTCCGTGGGACCACCTGTGGGTGTCTGCTCTCTGGGTTGATGAACAAGGACCCTGAGGAGGGTCAGGCCAGGCAGGGAGGAGCTATGGAGAATTTTATCCCTCATGGTCAGGATGCCTCCCCCTTCCTCACTGGCCTCCAACACCCAGTTCCAGATTCACCCCAGTCTCAGCTGCCCTGGGAGCCACAGCGTTCCCAGGGGCGGGTCTGGGGGTCAGCCTTGCCTGGGAGGCCAGAGGGCAAAGATGAGACCTGGGGGAAAGTGCTGGGAGGCGGCTGGACCGGCTGAGCACCCTCCTCATACTTCCAGGTGAGCACGACATCAGCCAGGAGGACGGAGACGAGCAGTTCCTGCACGTGGCGCAGGTCATCGTGCCAGCCACTTACATTGCGGGCGTCCCGGACCACGACGTGGCCCTGCTCCGCCTGCACCCGCCTGCCCGCCTGACCACACACGTTGCGCCTCTGTGCCTGCCTGAGGCGGCCTTTGCGGCGCGCGTGCTGGCGGCCGTGCGCTTCTCCACCGTCAGCGGCTGGGGCCGGCTGCTGGAGCGCGGCGCCACGGCGCGGCAGCTCATGGCGGTGGACGTGCCCCGGCTCATGACGCAGGACTGCGAGGAGCAGTCGCGGCGCAGAGCAGGTTCCAGGCGCCTCACCGAGAACATGTTCTGTGCTGGCTACCCGGACGGCAGCAAGGATGCCTGCAAGGGCGACAGTGGCGGCCCTCACGCCACGCGCTACCGGGGCACCTGGTACCTGACAGGCGTGGTCAGCTGGGGCGAAGGCTGCGCAGTCGCCGGCCACTTCGGGGTGTACACACGGGTGTCTCGCTACACCGAGTGGCTTCGTGGTCTCATGCGCTCTGAGCTGCGCCCAGGCTTCCTGCTGCGGGCCCCGTTTCCCTAGCCCAGCTCCTGGCCACCTGGAGATGCCCGCACAGGTCCAGCCCTCTCCTCTTGGTTTGGGGGTGGGGGGAGGGCAGAAACAGACGCAGCACGGAGACGAAGAGATGGAGATTTGGGAGGGGGCAGAGACAGACACACAGCCAGGAGGGATTAGAGGAGGCTGAGAGAGGACGGACCTAAAGAGACAGCTGTGGGGCGGGGCACCCACAACTGGTCCTGGTGGCAAACAAGTAGTCAACCAAGGTCTGCAAACCAACGGTGGAGGGCGAATCAAGTCACACTGTGTTGTAAATAAAGTGTTATGGAACATTTGTTTAGTTACTGTCTCTGGAGCAGTTGAGACAAGAGATATCTGAACAAAACTACCATCTAACCTGCACATTCAGTGTCAGACCCTCTGCAGCAAGTCTCTGGGCCCTGGCAGGGACACTGATTCTGGCAATCTCCCAAGCCAGTCGCCAAGACTCTCACAGCCCCAACATGGGCCAGATGCCTGCACTCCGGGCCAACTCTGCTTATATTACAGACAAACTACTGTGTTGGTGAAGCTGGAGTCTGCACCCGTCATGAAGGTGGCATCAGCGGACCATGCCCTTATCACCTCTGGGAAAGACAGCTTGCAAACTGACAGATGCTACAGGCTTTTACTTGGGAATTGTGATTTGGGAATTGTGCAGACTAACCCCGGCTGAGGCTCGGGAAGATGTGCCTGGCTTCCTGGAATGGAAGTCTGGGGACAAGCCAGGAAAGAGAGCTCCCTGAGCTATCACAGACCTTCCTGGCCTCAACTCCCAGGCCAACTGCTTGTCTGGAGAGTGGGCAGTCCTGTCTCCAGAGTGCACTTCTGGGCCTTCCTCCGATGGAGACCATGAAGCTGACACTCCTCATTCCTGCAAAGGCCATCTGTACTAAGCAAGATTTCCCAGTCCCCACCCTGGCATGAAGTCAGGCCATGAGACGGCCCAGCCCAGGGTGGCCCTGACACTGGCCTTTCAGTGCTCCTGCAGCTTCCCGTGGCCCCTGATGTGTCTCCCTGCCATCTCTCCTCCTCTGCTTCCTCCCCTGCCAGGCCACCCCAGACTTGGAAGACATGAGAAATTACCTTCATTAGGCTATACCATGTATATTCCAGGCCCCTCTGGCCCCCACTGTCCAGCCTGCCTTCACAAGGCCTGCTACATAGCCAGGGGACATGGGGCCCTGTGACTGAGTCCATGTCCAGGGGTCATCATGGGGCCTAGGAAACAGTACCCACTAGCTTCTCACAGCAGAAGCCCTCTCAGGGCTTGGGCCAATCCATCCTGTACCCAGCAGGACAGAAGGGGGCTTGCAGCAGAGCTCATCTCTCCAAGCAGCAGGGAAGTGTTGTTCCTCCCAGAACTATGTGCAGGGGCCAGGTGGTCACAGAAAGGTCAACAGAACCTCTGGCTCCTTGAGCCCCTGGGTCTGCGGCTGGGTGGGGGCAGGTGCAAACCCAGCCTGCAGGAGTTCCCCGGCGGCCTGATACCGCTGTGTCTAAGTACCACCTGATGGCACTCGGAGAGCAGCTGAGTGGAAGGACAGGTTCAGCCCAGGAACAATACAAAGAGTACAAATCCCACATCCACCACCGTGGCCGTGGGCTCAACCTTCACCTCTCACTAAACTTTAAGTTTCTGTCCTGGAAAAATTATGACAAAATGATTCCTTTGTCATGTTGTCAGGACTGAGAGTTAGATGCAAACATCTGAAAACTACAAAATGAAAATAAAATGTTTTCCTTCTGTGGTAGGACTAAAGTCCCCATCCTGCAGCAGCCCCATCAGCCACCCAGCCTTGCCTAGGGAAGGTGGGGCTGGGTAACCACACTCCTCAGTGTGGTCACTGTCCCCACCTGCCAGCAGGCTCAGCCCCAATCAGGAGGCTGTGATAAACAGCAGGACAACAAGCTCTCCTGTGCACCCAGGAGCGTGGACTCTGCCCCCAGCAGCCTGTCACAGCGGGACCCTGCACTCAGCCACACCATGGCAAGCTTGCTGTGCCTTGTCCTGCTCAGCGTGTCCCTGGTTGGCGTTCTCCTGCCTGGGGAAAGTGGTGAGTGGCAGTTGTCCTTCTGACTGCGGAGGGGGGCCAGGGAGCAGGGAAGAGCAGGCAGTCGGGGGGGTGTGCTCTCAAATCTCCACAGTATGCATGCCCTGGCCCTCAAATCTATCTCCACAGTATGCATGGGATAGTGCCCTGGCCCTATAAAATCTCTATGGTATGCATGGGGGGGGGGGGGGGTTTGCCCAGATGGTTGGGCTTAGCTTCATATGGGTGAGAGTCATCAGATGAGTAGATCAGAGGTCACAAAAAGACAAAAACACAGGGACAGGGACAGACAGTGAGATAGAGAAACAGAGACAGAGGAAAACAGAGATAAGAATAGACAGAGATAAGGAGAGACTGAGAGAGAAAGGGAGACGCAGGAAGGAGGGGTGTGGGGGTGTCAGGCGGTAGGGAGAGGTCCGCCCTCTACTGCCAGAGTAAGGGGCACAGCAGAGGCCTTTCCAGCCAGGAAGGGGTGAGAGGGGCCACCACCCTCAGCTGACTCCACCTGGGAGGGACTGCTCAAGGTGAGGCTGGACAGATGGGAGCACCAGGATGCCCAGGCCCCTGGGCCTGTCCAGAAGAAGCCCAGAAAGGGGAGAACTCAAGCAAGGCTTGGGGAGACAGCAGAGGAGGGGTGGCACCTGTGGCAGGTGCACAGAGTTTAGGGACCCAGGACAGGTTTGCATCCTAGAGAAAGTAAAACACACAGTGGCCCCCAGGGCACAAGAGAAGACAGAGCAGCAAGGGACAGACAGTGAAAGAGACCCACGTGGGCAGAGGAGGGAGAAAAGATGGGGAGTGGGGAGAAATCCACGGGTGTGGGAGGGAAGAGACCCGCTTGGGAAAATGGAAGGGACTTCATGTGGGGGGAGGGGGCACCAACGTGGGCAAGGGAGGAGGAAACCCGAAGGAGGAAGATTGGACTCTCAGAACCGTGTTAACCTGGAGGGCCCTCCATTGGGAGATACCCGTCTTTCCCCTGGGGTCCCCACCCTCATGAGCCCCCATAGGAAGCTCTAGTTCCAGGAGCCATCTTCTTAGGCCCACCCTTAGTCCCTGCCTGTCCTGGCCTCTGTCCCACCCCTAGCCTTACAGAGGCCACAAAGCTGGTTTCTCTGCTCTACAGAGCTGCTCCTGCCACCAGGCTGCTAGACAACGGGTGCAGGCCACCCCCTCCCCGCCCTGGCCATACCCTCTCTATCAGGCCACGCCTTCTCCATTAGGCCACATCCCTTATGGGACAAGCTCCTCCCCAGCCATGGAGTGGGCACCTGCTCTCACCCTCAACCCAGTCTGTGAGCATGTGGGTGTGGCGGTGGTGCCCCAGTGCAGGCCTGGACCCTGGGAGCCTCCCCAGTCTCCCCTCAGAGACCCTGTCAGCCATCAAGTGCAGATGAGCCTGAAGGCAAGTCTGCTATCCCAGGAGGTTCCACTAAAGATCTGTCCTCACCTCCCTTTGGTGGCTACTACCTTGTCCTCACTGGTTGGTGGCCCCTGTTTGCTCAAATTGCCATAACAAAGTACCACAGACTGGCTGCTGCAAACAACAGAAATATATTGTCTTGCAGTTGAAGGCTAGAGCTCAGAATCAAGGAGTCCACGGGGCTGGTTCCTGCCAAGGCTGCAAGGGAGAGTCCGTTCCAGCCTCGTCCCACTTTCAGCATTGCCCACCCTCCCTAGGGACCTTGGCTTGCAGACATATCTCCACTCAGACAAGTGTCTGAGACTCTGGAGTTTCGTGGTGTTTAACTAACGTCTTAGGACAAGTGTAGAGAAACCGTAGCATGTTTTACTTCTAATGACCAGTCTCACTTTCTTCAGACCAGGAGATATGGCTGCACAGCCTCCTTAATTTGACTGAAGAGTTGACCTGACTTGTAATGAAAGTCATTGAAAGTGCCTAAATTTGGTCCAGAGGCTGAGCCTTGAGGGCAGGCCAGTGGCCCAGTCTTTCCTTCATTCATGCAACAATCATTATTAAGAACCTAATGTGCCCAGCCACTGGGGCACAGCTGTGACCAAACAGGCCGTGCCCCAGACTTTCTGACTTGGGGAAAGCAAGACTGGTCATCAGCAATGGAACATGCCAAGGTCTCCATACACTTGTCTTAAGAAGTTAATCAGACCTTTGCTGTGAGTAGTTCTGTTACAAGGGTAGAGACAGCACCAAGCCCATCACTATGTAACCCAGAGAGGGGATGAGTACCCGGGCAAGAGGTAGTGCAGATGCAGGGCCAGGGAGACATGGGAGGGGCAGCCCTGGAACACATGGCCAGGGTCTTAGAGAGGACGAGGTGGTTAGTCTTGTGGGTTCCTGACAGGGACTCAGTCAAGGACAGCCAGGGGCCAGCATGGTGGTGAGAGGTAAGTGAAGGAAATCAGGAAGGGAGAAGACCCAGACGCCCAGCCTTGGGGAGCCCTGGCATCACTCCCCCACTGGTGTCCATCACCATGTCCGCATGCCGGCACCGTCCAGCTCCAGCTGGAGTATTCCACCAGCTGGGAGGTGTGAAGAGAACTGGGCAGGGGCTGCAGAGGGAGGGTGTTCTCCATGGGCAACCTCAGGCCCCTTAGGCAAGCCTTGACCAGTGTTTTCCAAATTATGACCTGTGAACCTGCTGTGTTCGAGAGGCTGGAAGACCCACATTTTACCTTGCTCCCTGATATTCTAGAGCACACACATGTGAACACCACTCTCAGGTCCCCTCCCTGCTGTGTGGCGTCCGTGTAGCCAAAGCGACGCACATCCAGTTTTCTCTCAGCCACGCTAGAGCCACAGTGATGGTTCACAGACTTGCTGGGAGGATCAGACCCCACTCAGCCAGGGCCTGACACCCACTCTGCTCTGATCACTGCCCCTCTTTTCCTCTGACTCCTCAGAGGAACTGGCTGGCCCACACTCCAGCCCTTTTTCCTTGGTGTCCATCCCTGAGCTCCTCAGGCCGTGGGCATCTCATCACAGGAGCCAGAGTGGGAGGAGGGTGGGCATTCCCTGCAGGGCTTCTCTGCACCTGAGGAGACAGAGTGCCCAGCCTCCCGTGGAGTCAGGAGACCTGATGCTGAGGGCTGGGCAGCCACGTGGCAGGCCGTGCGGAGCAGACACACAGGGGCATGGGGCAGGGTCAGCAAGTAACTAGCTGATCCGCAGAATAAAGCCGGGGTGACAAAAGAAACAGGACTTGGAAGGGAAAGTATCTGAGATAGGAACGAAGCCAACATTTGATAGGAACGAAGCCAACATTTGTCGAGCACCTTCTGTGCACCGAGCTCAGCACGAGCAGTTTTATGCACACTCAAAACAACTTGAAGAAGTAGGTGCTCTAATTCCCATCTGCCAGTGATAAGTAGTGAGTGACCAGGATGTATCTGAGATGCAAGACTGCTTGAGTCTGCAATCCTGGAGCTCTGAGGTGAGGGAAGACAATGTCAGGGCTGAAATACAGGGCGAGTCAGTGTGGGAGATGTCAACTTGGAGCGTCATCTTCATCACCATGAAGGATGGGAATTCTTCAGAGGAAAAAAGTACAAAGAAGAGGACAGAAAGCCACAAAAAGGATTTGAAGGTCTCCCATATCACAATGAAAAGAGGAAGAGAAGTGGGTGAGAGACAGAGGTGGCGTAGAGAGAGAGGTGGAGGCAGCACAGCCACATACCTTAGCAGGGACAGAGAGAGTCCCAATCCAGGGCAATTTTAAAGAGATGATTATGACCCACTTGTAGCCATGAAATCAATTCAGCGTTCTTTTTAATAAAAAAGAATAGAATTACATAGAAGATAATGTAGTAAGTACTATTCTTTAGAAAATAATAGTAAGTACTATTTCTTGAAACTTGTTTTAATTTTATGTATGTGTCCCAGGACTTGATATAATTGTACTTTTCATGAGTCATTGTCAAAACAGTCCACAACTCCCCACTAAACCAAGGGGGAGGCCTTACAAGGGGGGAGGCGGAGGGCACAGCTCAGAGTGGGACAGCTGGGGGTGGACAGCAAGCAGAGGGCTGGGGTGGCCAGCTGGGGCTGGTGAAAGCATGCAGGGTCTGTGACATGTGCCCTACTCAAAAGAAGGGTGCCTGGGGCTCAGGGCAGGAGCCTCAGGCTGCCCCTGGTGGAGGAGTAGGGGGGCACCCTTCATGCCCGAGGAGGGTCTGGCCTCTTGTAATGGGGCCCCAACAGGACACTGCAGTTTAGGAGAGAGCAGGTAATGGAGTGAGGGGCTTTCAGCTTTTTGTCCTTCCCTGTCTTCCAGTGTTTATTGACCGGGAACGTGCTAACAATGTCCTGGTGAGGACCAGGAGGGCAAATTCATTTCTTGAAGAGATGAAGAAAGGAAACCTTGAAAGAGAGTGTGTGGAAGAGACGTGCTCGTACGAGGAGGCCCGGGAGGTCTTTGAGGACAACGATAAGACGGTAAGGGCTGGAGACTGGGGTGCCAGGCTCACGCTGGGCTGGAGGGTGCTTGATGGCCCTGGCTTCTCCCTGCAACTCTGGGCACCCAGACATCTAGGCCAGGTTTCTGCAAAGAGGGCAGTGAGCTGAGGACTGTCCAGCGTGGAGAGTGGATGGAAGGACTAGAGGAGTCAGAATGGCCTTATTACTGCCCTCCAAGGGGAAGCTTTCCAAGTTCTTGGTGATCACAGGGAAAAGAATTCCAGAATGCGGTGGCGCCTGTGGCCCAGTGGGTAGGGCGCTGGCCCCATACACCGAGGGTGGTGGGTTTGATCTTGGTCAGCTGTGACATCATGCTCTCACAGACCCCACAACATCAAGGAGGTTATTTCTGTTTCCCGCAATGAAACCTAAAGACAAAAAGAAGAACGTAGCAGCCACTGATGTGATAGGAAGATAGCAATGGACAGTTACATTTAGAAAATCACCTTGTTCACAGTGTCAGGGAGAAAGTATTCAGTTTCTGTCACGAAGTTTGATAATAACTGTAAGTTCTTTTTAGATGGACTTTATCACATTTAATAAGTTCCCTTCTGTTTATACTCTGCTGATAGGTTTTTTAAAGAATCATGAATGGGGTGGCACCTGTGGCTCAAAGGAGTAGGGCGCCAGCCCTATATACCAGAGGTGGTGGGTTCAAACCTGGCCCCGGTAATAAAAAATAAAAAAATAAAAAATAAAAAAATAAAAAGAATAAAGATCCTTTGCTACAAAAAAAAAAAAAAAACAACAAACCTGGCCTTGGCCAAAAATTGCAAAATAAAATAAATAAAAAATAAAAGAATCATGGATGAATATTAAATTTTGTCCAATTATTTTTCTACATCAGTTGATAGGATTGCGTGGACTTTCTTCTTTACATTGCTAATATGGCAGATTACATTATTGATTTTCAAATGCTGGATCCAAATTGCTGTATTCAGTTTGCTAATCTTTTGTTGATGATTTTTATGTGTGGCTTCTTTTTTCCAGCCTGTTTTGTTATGTTGTATATTGATTTTTATTTAGCTCAAAATATTTTCTTACTTAAGACATTCTCTTTGACCTATGGATTATTATTATTATGTGTATGTATATATATATATTTTTTTTTTGTTTGTTTGTTTTTTTTGAAGTTGTTTTGGCTGGAGCTGGGTTTGAACTCACCACCTCTGGCATATGGGGCCAGCACTCTACTCCTTTGAGCCACAGGCACTGCCTAGACCTATGGATTATTTATAAATGGTCAGAGTTCTTGGAGTTTTCTAGTTATTTTTCTGTTGCTTATTTGTAGTTTAATTCCGTTGTGGTCAGAAAAGATAGTTGTCCAGAATATAAGAATAACTGTGGATCTTTCTGATTCTGTAAGAGCATTCTCACTGATTTAAGACCCATCCTAATGCAGTGTGATCTTATCTGGATCCTCACCTTACTTATGTCTGCAAAGACCCTATTAACAATTAAAGTTACATTCTGAGGTTCCAGGGGGTGTGAATTGGGACGGGACACTACTCAGCTACAGACAATGAAACAAGTTAAGACTATGAATATTTTTTTCATGTAATATAGACTCTTGATAGCCTGTTTTAAGATAATTGGCAATTAACATTTTTTAAACTAACATAATGATTAATGACACGTAAGCAATCATTTCGGGAATTTTAGCCTAGGTATATTAACTAAAAACTATGCATTGATCAGCTAGAGAGTAGCAGACAGCAAACCGTTCTTGGTACAATCTATTTCTAGGTGATTAACTTGAAAATAAATATTCAATATTCAACAAGCATGTTGAACTGAGATGATTATAGCCATATCTTCATAGATGCAGATCTGAATAGCTTCCCCCGTAGAGTAAATGGTTCTAGATCACTCCTAAAAGTGACCTCTGTTGAGGAAAATAGCCTGTTTAGGTTGGGTTACTGGATTATGGTTGCTATTCATATAAATTGTCTCTGTTTTTCCTAATGCATTTTTAATTTTTTCTTTTAGAATGAGTTCTGGAATAAATATAAAGGTGAGATTTCTTTCTGTTTTAAGTGAGAAGGGTTCATTAAGAGATTTGAATTTTGAAAATACTTCCTGTATTTCCTTTCTGCTCTTATTTTAATCTTATTCATTTAAGACTTTTCTCCTTAGGGTGTTTCCATAACTGTTACTGTAAAATATGTTTTACTGAAATTTTTTACTAATTCAAGTTTTGTTATTTACTTAAATACAGATTTTAGTCAGTTCATCCTTATTTGAGCATACCAAATTACATGATTATTTTTAAAATACAAGTGTACTTGGTAGAGACAAAAAATAGAATCTGAAAGATTGGGTTCCCTGTGAAGGTTACTACTGTGATGTAATGGTTCTAGCATCTGAAATGGTATCAGTCATGATAATAGAATTAGTAATAGTAATAGTATTTCAAATTTCTCAGAATGACAGTTGGACCTGTCTCTAAATTAGATTATATAAATCCACCAAGAAATAAGAAGCCTTGTGCTACTGATGGACAGTAGTCTTTGCATTCTCATTTTGCCCCCAGATAATTTGGGAAGAGGAACCCCAACATTCTCTCCTGTGAAGGCCCAGCCCATAAGCGAGGGTCCAGAACTCACCTGTCCTCTGCCCTGTGGTCACCAGGCCAAGGCCAGATAGGAAGAACTATTTACAGAAAAACAGGAAGAATCTCAAGTTACCTGAAAAGTGTGTACCGAGATTAACACAGCACAGTGACTGGTTTCCAAACCCTTCTTTGCAGATGGCGACCAGTGTGAGAGCAGCCCTTGTCAGAACCAGGGCACGTGCAAAGACGGCCTGGGCCAGTACACCTGTACCTGCCTGGAAGGGTTCGAGGGCAAGAACTGTGAACTGCGTAGGTTCCTCGGCTGGCCCACCTTCAGGAGCAGTTGCTGGGAAAGAGGGAGAAGCTCAAAGCCCGAGGAAACAACCCTAAGTCGTGTCTGCCTTCAGAGTCTGCGCTGCGTTCTGCTGCCCCGCTTGTCGGTGTGGGCATGACGAGACAGACACGTCTCTGTTCCTCTGAGGCCTGTGGGCACTCATGACGTGTCTGACCCAGTCCTGTGCAGACAGGAGCCGACTCCCTGGGGAGGCGTGTCCTTGGTGCTCACCTTCCTGGATCTTGCAAGTGTCAGGGAGGATCACTGAGATTGTGTCATTATAAAAATCAGACACATTGGCTCAGATCCTGTGGCTCAAGAGGCTAAGGCACCAGCCACATACACCTGAGCTGGCGGGTTTAAATCCAGCCCAGGCCCATCAAACAACAATGACAACTGCAACCAAAAAATAGTCGGGCGTTGTAGCAGGCACCTGTGGTCCCAGCTACTTGAGAGGCAGAGGCAGGAGAATCGCTTGAGCCCAGGAGTTGGAGATTGCTGTGAGCTGTGACACTATAGTACTTTACCCAGGAGATGGCTTGAGGCTCTGTCTCGAAAAAAAAAAAAAAAATCAGACACATTTAAGTAATTCTACATGAAAAACATACTGAGAGTTTTTAATAAAAATTGGACTATTAGATCAGTTTTCCCTAAAAAGAAAAATATGTATTTCTTTTAAATTACTGACTATAAAGTCTTAAGGTGCTATTCTTAGCTAGGTTTTCTTTTGAATTTTTCCTGGTAAGATTGTCAGTCATGTATCATTTCATTAGAAATTCAGAGTTGCCTTTCCTCCACTCTGTTCGGCTAACTTATCAGGCATAATACCAAGTAGACCCCAGCTATGGTGGATGTTTCTAAGATCCTGTCAGTGTTGATCATGGCACTGGAATTACTTTTACAGTAACTTGCTATAGGTGTGTCTGCATTCTGTATACATGGGAAGCAGGTTGGACAGCCTCAGCCTTCTTCAGGCCAGGGCTGCTGCCTGCAGCCAGGCTGCAGGACCTATGGGTAGGTCCAAACTTGGACCTTGGGCTGGCCTGACTCCAGACCACTTGCTTACATCCACAGCTGTCCCTCTCATCTGCCTGCACAAAGCAGAGCCCCAGGCTCTGCCCCAGTGTCCACTCCCCCCAGTGGGATGTTACTCTCACAGAGCGCCCGAGGAGCCTGAGCCTGGAGGATGTTGCCACCTCCCTCCTGCCCCCTCCCGTGCATCTGCACAAACTTGGCTCTCTGCTCCAGCCCAATGCCTGTTCTATGGCTGGCCAGGGGATGGATGGAGCTGGCACCTTCTGGCCGGCTGCAGCCTGAGTTTTCCTGGCCTGTCTTATGAGCCAGTGTTTATGTCTTACAGTCACACGGAAGCTCTGCAGCCTGGACAATGGGGACTGTGACCAGTTCTGCCGAGAGGAGCAGAACGAGGTGGTGTGCTCCTGTGCCAGTGGGTACATCCTGGGTGACAATGGCAAGTCCTGCATCTCTACAGGTAGGAGGCTCATCGGGCCACTCGCCGGATGCCCAGGGCCACAAAGAGCAGTCCAGGGGAGCACGTCGGCACCTCTGGGCAGGACTCGCAGGTGTCAGCTCCAGGAGAGCGGAACTCTGGTGCCCGGGGCTCAGGTTGTTCAAACATGAGGTGTGGAAACAGACGGTTGTTTCTGGGAGCCACATGTGCTGTTAACCTCAGTTTCCGTGTCTGAAAAATAGGCCAATACTATTACCTGACTCCTTGGGGAGGGGACACGGTGAGGACCCTGACACTGCGTGGTAATGGGTGACCACCTACCCAGGGGCAGCCCAGGCGTCTTGCTGCCACCAGAAAGGGCAGGGCCCAGGGTGGGGGCCTGGAGAGGAGCCAGAGCACCCCCAGAACAACCCTTTCTGGGCCCTCTGTCAACTGAATTCATTCTTCTACTTGGCAAGTGTGACAACAGGTTCTCAGAGGGCAGTGACCACAGGGTGGATCAGGGAGACAGACTCCCTGCCATAGATGCTAAATGGGGCCTGGGGTGGGCTCCACACAAAGTGGCAAACACAGGTCAGTCTCTGGGGCCAGTCCGTGCCCGTCACTTACTCTGCCTCCCAGAGACCCCGACTCACCAGGCTTGGTGCCACCCATCGTGTGTTTGGAACGCAGGGTCCTAGGCCCCGCTAGGAGCCACAGGTGACCATCAGCATCAGCATGCAGAGTGGTTTCCTGCCAGGCAGCTGTGACAACTATCCCCCGGGGAACTCAGCACTCCTGAGTGGTTCTGTCACTACACCCTCATATTCTTCTGGTTGAAAACTACCTATTTTAAGAAATAAATAACCAGGAAAAAGTTGGTTCCAAATATATCCTTCAAGTATTGCTTCGTCATGTGACCTGGAATCACTCAGCCAGTGAAGGACAGTGTGGCTCCGGCCCCATTGGCAATGGCATCTCCGCTTCAGCTGGTTCAAAAATATTTTACCTGCTGTAATTTCCTGACATGCATGTAAGTATTTTTAATTCCAGGAATAATCAGAAATCAATTTAAAATCAAGTTTGATGTTCGAAAATAAAATCAGGTGAACTGCTTCGTAGTTTGGAAAGTTCTGTCCTAAATCGCAGATGACCCATTCATAGCATTGGAGGTGGTGATTACAACTGTTAGCATGGAGCTTACAGGGGCAGGCAAAGGGCCTTTATTGCCACCTAAAAACTCACTGGTGTCCACTCCAAGACAGGGGCCGCTTCGGACCCCGAGAGCACAGCAGACAGAGAACCAAGCTGTGCTTATTGGGTCTCAGCACTTGACACAGGGAGGCCCCTGTGACCTGTCTTCTCTTCTCCCACCTCTGCCTTCCCTAGCTGGCGATGGTACAGAGGAGACTCCCTCATGTCCACCCTGTGCTCCCTCAGACACTGTCACGCACGGCACTTGGCTCCTTCTTATAACTCAGGTTGTTTGCTTATGTTGTTCTTTCTGCCTAGAAACATTTTTCTTCAACATTTTATTACAGAAATTTTTTAAACACACAGCAAAATTAAAAGAACGTCACAGGAGCCCCCACAGCCACTGCTGCTCCCACTGTTGGGTCCTGTGTGTGCATCACTTACAGGTGCTGGCCCTGCCCGTCCTGACTTCCTGGAGTATTTCCAGGCAAGCTGCAGGCCTCCGTGCATGCCCCCAACACTCCTGCATGCGACAGGATCCCATGTTCACAGGGTGTTACTTGAGGTACAGTCAACACACGGACAACTGTGTTCACCTGGGGCCAGCCCCTGTCGCACCGTCCCCTGGTGAGCTGTCTGGAGCGTGGGAGCTCCTGACTTTGCTGAAGCTCCAGACTTCCCTTCTCTTCCAGAGCTCTTCCCCTGTGGGAAGCTGACTATGGGACGCAGGAAGAGGTCAGAGTCTCAGGCCATCTCCAGCAGCAAGGAGGTCCCTAAAACCACAGTGCTGGGGCAGGATGACCAGGACCTCGTCCCCACTGAGGACCCCTTCAACCTGCTGAACTTCAACCAGACGTACCCTGAGGAGGATGACAGCGACCTTGTCCGGATTGTGGGTGGCCAGGACTGCAAGGAAGGGGAGTGTCCCTGGCAGGTAACTGGGTGTTGGCCCCTCTGGCCTGGCTGGACAAGGGACCAGCCCCATCTGGTTCTGCTAAGGAGGTGGCCCTTGGGCCTCCAGGGATTTGCACTAGGATGGAGGGTCTCTGCCAATGAGCACACTTGTCCCCTCCCCTGGGTAGCCCTAGGAGGCTGTGGGCTCCAGTGTGGACGCAGCCTGAGATGAGGAAGGAGTCGGGCGTAGGAGTCTCCCACCCTCATCCCGCTACCCAAACAAGTCTTGCTGTGGTGTGCACTAGGAGCGTACTGTTCTGTTAACAGGCAGAAGGGAAGGAAAAGGTGTAGCCGCCACCTTAGAGTGTCCCCAGACCTCACTCTGTCCAGAGAGAAATAGGGTTAAAACCTAGGGTTGGCACCCTCGCCCACGCAGGAGCATGTCAGCAGCCCCCAGGTGGGCAAGGGCCCCTGTCTGCTCTTCTGACTGTGGGCACAAAGAGTTACTGCCCTTTTTTCACTTCTAATGTGGTAATTTTTTTTTCACCCAAACACGTAAATCCTGAGGGTGACAGTACCTTAGAAAAGTACATGTGTTTATTTTCAAAGGTAAAAAATTACTCTTTTTTGATTTGGAAGATCATTGCCAGATTTAACACATAAAAACACAAGACTTTCAGTTGAATTTGAATTTTACAGAATCAATGAATAATTTTTAATGGAAGTATGTCCCAGGTATTGCATAAGATATATTAAACATTATTAACTGCTTATCCAGCCCGAGTTTAATGGGGTACCCTGTATTACCTGGCCGTCCTTGCTGGGACCGGAAATTCTCAATGTTCAAGGCCAGTGTGGCCCATATGACAGGCAAAACTCCCAGATCCAGCAAATGTTCACAAATGTCCTCAGCAGTCCCTGCCTCCACCTGCAAGCCCCACGGCAGATGTGCAACTACCTTGTGAAGGAGCCAAGGGAACAAGCGCTGCAGCAAGGTGACCATTATTTCTCACACACAGCACATGTCTGCCGAGAGCCTCCTGTGTGCCAGGTGCCAGGTGCCAAGCTGGGCACTGTGAGTAGGGCCTGGAGCTATGGAGCTGGGTGCTGTGTAGGGTGTGCAGCTGCGGAACTGCTCCTCTAATGTGTAGAGTCTGCACCTAGAAAGAGAGCTGGGGCCCAAATTGTCACACCCTGTGGTGCTGTGGCATTAGGGACAAGAGCGTGGCACCAGTGAGAGCTCCCGGGGCCCCCAGCACAAGCTCCCGAGGGGGCTGAGATGTCGGGACCTGGAGCCCCGACAGGCTTTTCCAGGGCGGGCCCCTGGCTCTTAGAGGGCCCCTCGTACCCACTGCAGGATGTGACTCCTGTCTACCTGCTCAGTCATGGCCCACCCACCGCATCATCCTCATTTTAGGAAGAATGGCTGGAGTCTGGCCTGAGAAACTGACCTGCCCTTATTCATCACTCAGGTGGGACGAGGAATTGATCTGCTGTGTAAGAAAGGCAGAAACTTTGCTGTTTCCTTAGTCACAAGTGTCGCCAGGAATCCTTTCAGGACACTGTTGTTGCCCTGAGCTACCCACACACCAGCCAACAACTGTCCCTTAGAGGATGGAAATGCCCTTTAGAGAAAGGAGACCACCAAGCACTCAGGCTGCCAACATGCAGGCCCCGTCCTCTGGGAGCTGTGTAGGGCATCTCACATGCCCACTGGTGCTCCTCCCCTGTGACAGTCCTGCCAGGAGGAAAACCCTTTCAGGAGTCGTCGTGGAGCTCCAAGGGAATTACCTGGAAGGTGGTGTCCACACACTGAGGGGAGAGGCCATATTGAAGGCCCATCCTTGTCCCCAGAAAGCCACACCGTGTAGGCAGGTGTTTCCCCAAAGACTGGCACTGGCCTGTCTGGGGAGCAAGTTGTAGCCACACAGACAATGCAGGCTGTCACCCAGTGATCATTTTTCCAAAAGCACTTGACATATGGTAGACTCTTTGTAGGTGGCCCACCCAAGGGGACTGTCACAAGCTGGTCAGCCTGCAGGGTGGTCACCATAAGGAACCAGGCCTACTGTAATGACACGTACATGTGGTGCATATCTGGTCTGTGAAAATCAAGTCATCTTAGGGATGTGGTCAGTGTAGGGACAGGTCAGCTGTGGTGGTTCCACTGTGCATTCTGTGTGTAGTTAGCACTGTGACAGATTTGGAAGAAACAAAATTGAATCCCTGTCAAAGCGAGTTTGTATCCAGGTGCAGAGAGAGACAAGTAGAAGGACCTGTTTGAGTGGCAGCACCTGGCGTTAGCAGGACCACGGTGGTGATGGGAGGGTGGAGGCCAAGAGAGGTGGGCCAGGGCGGGGCCAGGAGGGCAGCTGGAGCCTGGGTGGGATGCTGGCACAGCAGGTGTGGAGCCAGGGTGGGCGCAGCCTTGACAGGGGTGCCCTGAGCCTGCGGTAGGTGGCAGTGAGGGGCAGGTAGCAGGCAGGCCAAGGCCTGGGTGTGCTCCCTGGGTGAGGGCCGACTCTCCTTGGGCAAAGGCCTACTCCAGCGTGTCCTGCCCCAGGCCCTGCTCATCAATGAGGAGAACGAAGTGTTCTGTGGAGGCACCATCCTCAGCGAGTTCCACGTGCTCACCGCTGCCCACTGCCTGCACCAGGCTAAGAGGTTCACCGTGAGGGTGGGTGAGTGACGCCCCAGAGAACCCTGGAGCTGGGGGAGGTGAACTCATACTTGGGGGTTGGGGTTCGATTCACAGAGGAAGAAGATGAGGAAGTAGGGCTGGCTCCTCCTCACACTCTCCTACACTGAGCACCACGTGCTCCCTGAGATTTTACTTGTGGGATCCTTTTGCAAACATCTGCCTTTCTCCTCTAGACCTGTAGAGCCATCTAGGGACAATCCAGCACATTGTGGGAACACATACACCAACCACACCTGCAATTTGCAATTTTTGTTACACTAAATTTTCTATGATACATTTTAAAATATAAAAAACAGGTGAAGACTGGGCGTGGTGGTTTGTACCTATCCCCCAGTCAATGCTTTAGAGGTCCAGGTGGGGTTGCCACTTTAGCCTAAGAGCTGGGGGCTGCACTCCAGCCCAGTGACAGAGACCCTGTGTCTTAAACAAAACACACAAACAAAAAAACAGGTGAAGTTAATTTCTTTTTTTAATTTTAATTTTTTTTTTTTGAGACAGAGCCTCAAGCTGTCACCCTGTGTAGAGTGCTGTGGCATCACAGCTCACAGCAACCTCCAACTCCTGGGCTCAAGAGATTCTCCTGCCTCTGTCCCAGCTATTTTTTGGTTGCAGCTATTATTGTTGTTTGGTGGGCCTGGGCTGGATTTGAACCTGCCAGCTCAGGTGTATGTGGCTGGCACCTTAGCCGCTTGAGCCACAGGAGCCGAGCCTTTAATTTTAATTTTTTTATTAGAGTCTCACTTTGTTGCCCTCAGTAGAGTACCATGGCATAACTTATAGCAACCTCACATTCCTGGGCTCAAACAATCCTCTTGCCTCAGTTTTTCTATTTTTAGCAGAGATGGGGCCTCACTCTTGATCAGACTAGTCTCCAACTCTTGAGCTCAAGCAATCCACTAGCCTTGGCCTCCCAGAGTACTGGATTATAGGTGTGAGCCACGGCGCCCAGCCAAGTGAAGTCAATTTCAATAACATCTTGTTTAATCTGATACATTCAAAATATTATCAAGTGTGATCAACTTAAAAGACAGCAGTGAGATGCTCTGCATTCTTTTCTGTCCCAAGTCTGCAGTTGCCCATCAAAGCGCCATGTGCTCAGGTGCCCATGGGCTGGTCGCAACCCCAGGAGACAGCGTGGGCCTGGAGCATGAGACCATTAGCCCAGGTGCTGAGACAGTGCCCATCACACACCCCGAGCCGGAGATGTGTCTATTGAAACAAGCAGGGAGTTTGCACAGAGCTATGCACATACATGAATCTAAGGGCCCTGGGCGATGAGAGTGAAAGTCATTTTTATTTATTTACTTCTTTGCATTTTCCCATATTTTTCATAAGTGACCTTATACCCAAATGCATTTTTTTTTTTTTTTTTTTTTTTGGGTTAGGGGATTCGTTGAGATCAAATGCATTTTTTAATTTGAAAAAAACAGCCTCTTGCAAAGCACTCGGGCCGGTGCAGAGCCGGACAGTGCTGACGTGGCCTTGCTCTCCTGCTGCAGGGGACCGTAACACAGAGAAGGAGGAGGGTAACGAGATGGTGCATGAGGTGGAGGTGGTGGTGAAGCACAACAGGTTTGTGAAGGAGACCTACGACTACGACATCGCCATCCTCAGGCTGAAGACACCCATCACCTTCCGTGTGAACGTGGCCCCCGCCTGCCTGCCTGAGAAGGACTGGGCTGAGTCCACACTGATGACACAGAAGACGGGCATTGTGAGTGGGTTTGGGCGCACTCATGAGATGGGCCGTCTGTCCCCCACGCTCAAGATGTTGGAGGTGCCCTACGTGGACCGTAACACTTGTAAGCTGTCCAGCAGCTTCACCATCACCCAGAACATGTTCTGTGCTGGCTACGATGCCAGGCCTGAGGATGCCTGCCAGGGGGACAGTGGGGGCCCCCACGTCACCCGCTTCAAGAACACCTACTTTGTGACGGGCATTGTCAGCTGGGGAGAAGGGTGCGCCAGGAAGGGCAAGTACGGCATCTACACCAAGGTCACCGCCTTCCTCAAATGGATTAACAGGTCAATGAAAACCCAGGGCCCACCCCGGCTGGTGACCACCTCCCAGCCTTCCAAGGTGACTCATCCTCTCCATTAAAGTGTCATTTCCTGAGGTCTCCTGTCCCCCTGCCCATCTTATCCTGGATCTCCTGGCCTGGGGTGTCTATTTGGGAATCCACTTCCCAATTTCCCACTCCCAGGCTGGGAAGTGCCCCAGAGAATCTTATTTTCTGTGGGATGGCAGCCATGGCTGTAGGGAGGGTGCCACTGCTCTGTGCCAGCCCATCTCCTGACCTGCCCGTCCCCACCAGCCGTGCCCAGCACCCTGGGGGCAGTGTGTGAGGGTTCTGGGGCACATAATCCTGTACAAATGCTCTTCCCAGGGCCTCCTGTGCAGTGTGGGCTCCCTGGCAGGAAGAGGTGCAGACACTGTGCCAGTGAGGATGTCTGCAGTTGACCTGAGCAGCTGGCTGCCCTCAGCAACACTGGTGCCAGGCTCACCCCCAATGGGTCTTGCATGGTGAGTGTGTGCAGGCTTCGTCCTCTTGGCAAGTGCCGCCCAGACAGTGGGTGTCAACCCTGGCTGTGATTAGGACCTTTGGACTGCAGACCTGTGTCCATCCACAGCCCAGGTCCTGAGATCACTCTAGGGATCGGAATGCTGGCCAGAAGTTTCTGGACCTCTTCTGGTGACTGCACCATGCAGGTGGCTGCGGGGGATATGGGGGTCCTCCCTCCTCTTACACCAAAGGGCCAAGTTCTTGCCTGATACAAGTTACCAATGTCCCTGGGCTTATAAGGTAATTAATCACGAAAACCAAATGGACCTTCAGTAGGTGGAAAAGGTTACCTCAGACAGGGCCTCCCATGTGTTCCCAACTTCTCTTGCGTTTTTCCCACCTTTTGTAAGCAAAGTTTAAAAGTTCTAGTACAAAAACTTCCCTAAAATGTGGAACAGAACTTTTGTAAACAGGAGATGTTTTCCAGGTCAGAAAAGATCAATGTGAACAGCATCCAACTTCCCAGAAACAGTCGGGTGGGAGTGGGAGGTGTTTGGGAACACTGTGCCAGGGCTTATGGGGGGACTTTCTGGGGGGATGTGGTCTATAAGACAAACTGGGGCTGGACCTGTCTCTAGAACCTGGAGAGCATCACAGGGGATGCTGCTCCTGAGGCCTCTGCCCTCAGCGTCGCCCACTGGGAGGACACCCAGTGCTGCACACCCTTTGGCAGCAGGAAGGAAACTCAGGCCTGAGGAGAGGAGGGTGGGAGAGGCCATTGCCAGAGTCCAGGCCCTGCCGAGAGTGAGGGATACCATGGGGCACGCCGGTCTGGGCTCCACTGGCCAGGGCTCCTGGAGGCGGAGGCAGGAGGACCACCTGAACCCGGGATTTAAGGCTGCAGTGAGTTGTGATGACACCACTGCACTCTAGCCCCAGCATCACTTGAGACCCTGTTGCAAGTAAGTGGATCATCAGCAAGGTCTCAGAGGCAAGCTGAGACCTTGGCTCTGAGGCCTAGGTGATTGGCTTGGGTGGGGGCCCCCTCGCAATGCATGAGTGTGGGGGGTTTACTGTATGGAAGGTGACCCTGTAGGCAGGGGGTGCCACGAAGCCACCAGGAAGCCTATCTCCTTCCACTGCTGCCCCACGCCCCATGACATTGCAGCTCCTGAGGGGCTTCTCTGTGGGGAGTAGGGGGCAAGGATTGGCCCCAGCAGGACACTTGAGTGGCTGATGACCCAGAATATGGAATTCCTGTCTGTGAACATAGGAAATAAGTAACGAGATGCTCCAGCCAGGATGGGGTAGTAGACCCTGAGCCCACTCCCCTACCAGGAGCTGTTCTAGCAGGTCAGGGCAAGTCCCTGGGTAGCAGGACTGCTGTCCCCACTGGGGGTCACTGCCAGTCCCAGATCTTGGTGTCGAGTCCTGGAGAAACTACTCACAAGGGCTCTATATTGGCCCAGAAGTGACTCCTTAGCTGCTTTGTAAGACACAGCCTGTGGACACAGCCTCTCCCAGGGAAGGCACCTGTGTCACCCTAATGGGACAAGTGGGCAGCCTGTGTCCTGGCACAGAGCTAAGCACAGGGGACAGTGAGGTGAACCCACACTGAGGAAAGCCTGGTGAGGTCTGCAAGGGCCAAAGCCAGTTGTGAACCTGCCTCAGTGACTCTAAAGTGGGGCTCCCAGCAGACAGCCCCTGGCAGGCGTGAACCCCCCTGCAAGTGGGGGCTGTGTGGGGATGTGGTTGGGGACAAACAGAAGCAAGGAGATGGAGAAAGGACTCCCATGGTGACCCCCACAGGGTGGGCGTGTGACTGGCAGGTTGTGATGGGAGATGTCCACGTAGTCCTCAGAACACGCATCACTCACAGTGCCACGCACAGTTCTAGGGGTCAAATTCTTACAAAATACTTGGGCCACTCTGTGGTGCTCAATGCTGTGGGGAGCCCCACTGTGCAGGGCTGAGGGGTGCAGGGAGGCCCACACCACCCGTGTCCGAGCCCCACCGCTCCAGTGAGTGCACACCTACTGGGTCCCACATCTACAACGGGCCTCACAAAGGAGGGCGGGCTCCAGAGTCCCTGAAGCCAATGGTGACATTTAGTGGAAGTGGGGATCACACAGCTGATCCAAGTGCAGCCTGTCATTTATGGGGACCTGCCAGCTGACAGGCCAGCGGTCTCAGGTGCCCTTCCTGGCTGGACTTTGTGGCTCTGCTGACCCCAGTGTCAGCTGACTCAAGGGCAAGGTCTGAGCACACAGGCCCCAGTTACAGGAGGAAAGCAAACACGAACCAAACGTGTGTTTGAGCAGCAGCTCACGCAGAACAGAAGATGGTGATGGGTTGGGCCACATCTATGGTGCATATTTTTATCTATAATAAAAAAAAAAAACAACAAAAACACATTGTACCCCACATATGCATAAATATATTCATGATCTATGTGTATATAACTTAATAAAAAATATATATAACTAAAAAATAAAAATAAAAAATAAAAGATTATTGAAAAAAAAAAAAAAAAAGAACAGAAGATGGACTGCCAGGATCTGCAAGGGTGCTGGATGCGTCCGCTCCAGGAGGTGGAGGCAGAGGCAGGAGGACTGCCTGAGCCTGTGATTTAAGGCTGCAGTGAGTTGTGATGACACCACTGCACTCCAGCTCAGCATCACTTGAGACCCTGTTGCAAGTAAGTGGATCATCCAGCACCCAGACAACCCCCAAAGGCACAACCTGCCCCCTGAACCCTGGCCACACTGCAGATTTAGAGCAAACCAAAGGTGCTGCTGCTTTGTGTCTCAAAGTCCTGGGAGGGCCTGTCCCGTGGCAAGAGGAACATGGCGAAGGACACACGAGGAGTCTCGAGCCATGTGGCCCCTGTGAAGCAGGAGGGACGCTGCACTTCCTAGAAGAGCCTGTCTCTGTGCAAAGGGGACAAGCAGCTTTCAGACTCAACAACCTTGCAAAGATGAACTAAAATGGTCTTTCTTCTTTAGTAAATCTTTGCAGACACACCTGGACACACTCTGAAGCAGCTGAGACATGGTGGAGCTCAAGAGACCTGAGCAAGCTCGGATTCAGGGCAGGGAACCAGGCCACATGTGAAGAAGGTTGCACCATGGGTCCCGAAGGCTGCAGGTTCCCACCCCTGTGAGTCCTAACCCCGATGTGACTGCGTCTGAAGACAGGCTATGTGTGGTCATAGGCTGCGGTCCTGACCTGACAGGGCTTTGGCCTCACAAGGAGAGGGAGATTGGCCCTCTCAGCAGAGAAGACAACGAGGGTCTGCAGCCACAGCAGCCCTTGCAAAACCCACCACACAGGCACCTGCCTCAGTCTGACCTCCACCTGCTGCAACAGGAGGAAAGAAATTTGTTCTTTTTTAAGACAGAGTCTCAAGCTGTCGTCCTGGGTAGAGTGCCATGGCATCACAGCTCACGGCAACCTCAAACTCTTGGGTTTAAGCACTTCCCTTGCCTCAGCCTCCCAAGTAGCTGGGATCATAGGCGCCCGCCACAATGCCCGGCTATTTTTTGGTTGTAGTTGTCATTATCGTTTGGTGGGCCCAGGCTGGATTCGAACCTGCCAGCTCCAGTGTATGCGGCTGGTGCCTTAGCCGCTTGAGCTACAGGCACCAAGCCAAGAAATTTGTTCTTTAGGCTGCCCAGCTGGTGGCACTTTGCCACGCAACCCAACCTGACCACACAGCTCAGTTATGCAGGAGAGACCAACTCCTGGTTTACTTGGTGGTCACTGAGTGGGCATAGGATGCCTGGCACTTCTCTGGGTGACTGTCCCCCTGCTGACTAAGTGTCCTGAGGACAGCTGTGGGAGGCCAGGCTAGGCAGCAATGTGTGGTGGGATAAGTGCATAAAGGCATCGATATTTTCAAAATACAGGGGGTTTCCTGGAACATGACCCTTGTAAGTGGAGAAGCATCTACATAGGCAAGCTATAAAATATGGGAAATTTAAATTCTGCTTTAAAAAGAAGCTGTAAGTTAACCAAGCATTTTGATGACATAAAATGTTCAAATTTAATACATAAAAATGGATGTATCCTGAAAGATATAATGAAGAATATAACCATCCGATAAATTCAGAATGCCTTTTTTATACAAAGAGCTACAGAAAATTACAAAGATAGCCTTTAGGAACAATACTTAGGAAAAATGAGCTGCAGCTGCCTTTATACAAATCATCCTTCAAAGAAGTTCCACAAACACTCTAGAACCAGCAGGCTATTTGCAGTTTCTGAAAAGAGGATTCCATATCTTCGTGAAGTTGACATCCCTTATAAATAATGAAGTGGTCTCACACACTCAGACTGCTGGGAAACATAGCCTTGGTGTTCCTGGAAATGCTCCTCAAGGGCTCCTGGCTTCAGAGAAGGCACAAGGCAGATTTCATCAGCAGGAACAAAACCTTGAGGATAGCCATGTCCCCCTTGGAGACGTGCGGTTGATTAACACACTGTAGACAGTGGAGGGAATGGGTTTTGCTTGCTGACAACTAGCTTCTGATGCTGATGTGAAATGTAACCTTTAATGTGACCCTGGAGGAAGAAAAAAAAAGGGATTAGTTTACATTTTTAATCTGAATCACAGCAAAGACAGAGAATGACTTAATTAGCCCCTTGGCATGGGCATGATTCCCCAATGAAGTGTAATTCAAGCCATCGGGACACCATATTAAATAATAGTAAATACAGATTTTGGATTAAAGATGGCGGCTGAGTAACAGCTTCCCTGCAACTGGGCACGGGGAATCTGGGGAGACAAGACTCCAGACATCTCTGGCCGGTGGGATCTGCCTATGATCATCCCTTTGAGGATACAGGGAGCCAGCAAGGG
>CAUYPK010078906.1:0-41047 GCA_963574355.1 Loris lydekkerianus | reverse complement strand
CGGTAATTCCTCTGCTGGGCATATACCCAGAAGACCAAAAATCACATCATAACAAAGATATTTGTACCAGAATGTTTATCGCAGCCCTATTCATAATTGCTAAGTCATGGAAAAAGCCCAAGTGCCCATCGATCCACAAATGGATTAATAAATTGTTGTATATGTACACCATGGAATATTATGTAGCCTTAAAGAAAGATGGAGACTTTACCTCTGTCATGTTTACATGGATAGAGTTGGAACATATTCTTCTTAGTAAAGTATCTCAAGAATGGAAGAAAAAGTACCCAATGTACTCAGCCCTACTATGAAACTAAATTAGGGCTTTCACATGAAAGCTATAACCCAGTTACAACCTAAGGATAGGGGGAAGGGGGAAAGGAAGGGGAGGGATGTGGGAGGGGGGTGGAGGGATGGGTATTGGTGGGATTACACCTGCGGTGAATCTTACAGGGGTATATGTGAAACTTAGTAAATGTGGAATGTAAATGTCTTGGCACAGTAACTAAGAAAACGCCAGGAAGGCTATGTTAACCATTGTGATGAAAATGTGTCAGACGGTCTATGAAGCTAGTGTATGATGCCCCATGATCATATCAATGTATGCAGCTATGATTTAATAAAATAAATAAATAAATAAATAAATACCCAGAAGTCTGGCTGGTAAGACTCAGAGTGCCAGAATTTGATGGAGATACAGAACCTGATTCTAAGCATCTAAAGACTGTAAACTCTCCCTTCCACCACTGTATCACAGCATCCTGTTGTTCAAAAAATGATTCCAAGTATTAAAAGGGCTATTAATGCCTGTAAAGCATAAGGAATATACAAATACCAATCCAAAGACCTCAAAATACAAATGAGCAACAATCCTGAGCAGAAATTACAGAAAAACTTTCCAAATGTCTGATAACATATGTTTACAAAAGTGTTTGCCTGGAGTAGAAATCAAAAGTAAAATAAATTTCCTACTTTTGTCAAACAAACAAACAAACAAAAAGAGAATGGAAAAATAATATTCAATGTACTCAATATGAATAATGTAACCAATATATAAATGCCCATATGAACAATCAAATACAGATATAGTCTAGCCAGGGGGAGGGGGAAGAAGGCAAAGGGTAGAGACAAGGGGAAGGAGGGGGGAGGGTAGTTGGCAGTATCTCACCTAATGTGCACAATGCAAAAATGCTCAGCCCCCCCTCTGGGTGAAGGGCTCTTCAACAACTTGAACTTTACTTTGGAAGTGGGAACAACGTAACCTAAGAATTTATACCCTTATGTCAATTTTAAATAAATAAATAAAATAAAATTGTTTGCAAAAAAAAGAAAGAAATACATTTAGGTTTGTTTTTTTTTACTTTCTCTTTCTCCTATATCTAAGGTAGTTAAATAACTAACTACAATGTAAAAGCACTGAGATAGTCAGTTGGGGACAGATATACTTAGAGATAACTTGAAAACTGTGAATGGCATTTAAATCAGCAGGTCCTAATGATTGGTGACTAAGGATTCTAAAGGCAATGGTGCATGTTATTGCAAAGCTCTTTGCTGCTATTTTGAGGAAGTTGCTCAGAACTGAAGATATGCCAGAAATCTGGAATAGAGCTCAATGCCCAATTTTACTAAAAGAATGATCTTGGAAAATTGTAGACCTGTTAGCATAACATTAGTACCTGGGATGATAGTGAAAATGTCATTATACTATCAATTTGAAAATGCCTACAGGGGCACAAAGTGCTGAATAATAAGCAACATGGCTTCCCAAAGAACAAAGAGCATCAGTACATTTTATCTCCCTTTCTAGCAAAGTAGTATCATTTGCAGAGAGGAAGAAGATGATCATTATATGCCTGCAAACACCAGTTTAATGTTTCCATTATGCCAAGTCTTAATTTTCCCCACATTTTTCTCTGTCTTCATAGTAGGTAGTTAAGATGTTATTTCAGAGACTCTGGGGGCAATTTTGCTGCTTTCCTAAATAAATTATTAAGATTTAATACTTTATTCTTTTGGCTTAAGACTCTTTGACATTACTAACAAGCTGTGTGCTTTTGAGAAAGTTACTAGATTTTCTGAGTCTATTTTCACATCTGTAAAAGTTGAAGTTCTCTTCCAGCCCTCTAGATCTATTACTGCAAATATGTAGCACATTCAAAATAACATTCTAAGATGATTCACTATATATAAGAAGTTTATTCATGGAATATATAGGGTCATTCAAGTAGTGTGACACAAACACAAATAAATGGAAGTAAAAATTATGGTTTGAGATGTAGATGATGATAATGAGATGAATAATAATAGCTAATGTGGATATAGCACTATGTGATGGAAATTAATCAGAGCTTTACATATTGACATTAAAAAGACAAAAGGAAAAGAAAATTCCTTAAGAGTAAAGAATGTATATCCAACAGGATTTAAGAATATAATGATTGAACATAATGGTGGAAGTAAGTAAAATCCATTAAGTAATTTCCTGTGTATACTTGGCATGACTAAATCTTTCCCATGAAATCACATTTACTTTAGGATTCCATAGTTAGAAAAGAACCTAGGTGTTATACAGTTGTTTTAGTGGAGTGGAACTAAAAAGGATTAAACATATGTAAGAGTCCAAAAAGAAATTTAAAGCACCTTTTTTCCTTTGGGGGAGGAGAGAGAGAATAGAAGAGGTAGAATGTTGACTAGTTAAGTGACCAAACTGATGTAGTAAATATTTAACTAATATATCCCATCGATTACAGCTTGCAACTGTGGTAGAAAAAAACTACACAGCCATCTCTCTTTTAACATGGAGTTTATATTTTTACTAGGAAGGCAAATATGATGTAGTCATGCTAAGGAAAAGAAGTCTTTATAAGATGTATTATTACCCAATGTCAAAATGAGTAGTATAGACAAGAAATGAAATCAGTATCTAGAGAAGAGAGAAATGAAGGTGAGCAAGTCACACATATTTTTCCTAAAGCTTGGATTTCCCTTGCTCTCTGCTCCCATCACCTGGCTAATCTTAAGCTTCTTCATTCATAGAACCTCTGGAAAGCTCTCTGAACTGTGGCCTCTCCAGCCCCCACCACAATGCACATTACATACAACTGGCTTAGGTTGCCATGCTGTACCGCTCAGTGTCTTGCACTTGCCTGTAACTCGGTCCTTCTCACTCTGTATTACAATTGCCTATTTACTTGTCTCTGTCCCTCAATAAAAAGTGAGTTCCTTGAAAGCAGGCAGCAACCTTCATTTATTGTTCTCTCTCTCATCTACTACATGGTTTATATATTAGGAAGTTAATTAATACGTGAAGAATAAAGGGGAAAAATGAATGAAGGATATTTTCCATCATTGTAACGTGATAACAATAGTTGTCAGCAAATTTCTCTCAAAATCCACAACTGACAAGTAGGACTAATTAGTCTATATAGTTCTGTTGTGACAAACTTATGAAACCATTTATGTATATTCCAATCTCTTCAGGTATAACTCTTACCTCTTTTTGGTTCCCACTGTGTACTATAGTCACAAAGAGCTCTTTGTGATTCTCCTAAATGTTTTTTAAATCTAGTAACTTTCTCAAAAGCACACAGCTTGTCAGTAATGTCAATGTTCCCTCTAATTTTTGAGGCTTTTTTGCTCATAGTTCCAGAATAAACTCTTCTTCCTTTCTCACTGCTTCCTGCTGGTCCTGTCTCTGCCACCTCCTTCATCTGGCTAGCTCTGACTTACATAGTCTTTTCTCTGGGAAGGTCTTTTCCTGGCAATTTACTCTCTAATCTTTACTGTAGGTTGATTTTGGTTTCCCTGATGTATTTTCCAGATCATACGATACTCACCTCTTAATGAATCTTCTATGACTTCCTTGAGATTACTTGTTCATTGCTTTAGAAGCAATGCTTAACGAAGGATATATATATATTTTTTTTTTTTTTTGAGACAGAGTCCAACTTTGTCACCCCCCAGTAGAGTGCCAAGGCATCCTTGCTTGCAGCTAGGGTTCAAGTGATTCTCTTGCCTCAGCTTCCCAAGTAGCTGGGACTACAGGCGCCTGCCACAACTCCTAGCTTTTCTTAGAGATGGGGCTATGGGTCAGGTTGGTCTTGAATCCACCCACCTTGACCTCCCAAAGTACTAGGATTATAGACCTAAGCCACCACACTCAGCCTTAGTGAAGGATTTGGCACCAAAACAGTTCACCATAGATATTAGGAAACGGAATGATTGAATAGACTTGGAAGGTTTCATGAAGAAGTTAAATACAGCTAAAAAATATTGATTGCTATACACCAAAATATATAACTCATTAAATAATCTCAAAGACATTATAAAATAAGTGAATGTTTTTATCCCAATTGTACAAATAAGGAAACAGGGGAACATAAATCTAAGAAATTTGTCCAAGGTTGTACACAGTTGTCAAGCGACAAAATGCTGTATAGCTGAATGTCGTGGCGAGCGCCTATATTCCCAGCTAGTCAGAAGGCTGATGCAGGAGAATTGTTAAGCCTACTGAGCTATGATGCCACGGCACTCTACAGGGGGCAACAAAGTGAGACTCTGTCAAAAAAAAAAAAAGAAAAGAAAAGAAAGGAAGGAAGAAAGGAACGAAGGAAGGAAGGAAGAGAAAGGAAGGGAAGGGAAGGGAAAAATTCTGTGAAATATTACCCCATTTTGCCTCTCTACTTAGAATCATTGATGTCCATGGAAGATGGATTGGACTGGGAATGAGAGAATCAAGGCAGAAAAGTGCTGCAGATGGGCAGGCATGGGCTGAAGAAAAGACCATGACATCCAAAAACAAAAGACAATTAGGAGAATGATCTGATATTGTTTGGAATGTTTATATTGGAAAGTAGTGGGAGACAAACTTGTATAAGTAAATAGGTAGGTCATAGATAGTGTTACCCACCTAAGGTTGGGGGTTCATTTGCTTGGCAGATGTTGACCCAATAGGCAAAAGCCAAGTAGGTTGCAACAGGGGAGTTTTATCATTTGGCACAAATGAGGAAAGCACTAGAGATAGTTCCCAAAACAGTATCTCCCCAATGGTGGGGTTATAGCAGCTTTTGTAGGGCTAAAGTAAAAGAGTTGGGCTTATTTGGAGTTGCAGGAATGTTTGGGATAGTTTTAGCAGTTCATGTAAGCTCATGTATCTTTATAAATTGCATGTTATTAAAATAGCAAAATCAGCTCCTCCCTGGGTGGAGATTTTAGTATTGTAATAAGGGGAAAACTCCTTTTCGCCCCTCTGGAGTTAGTCCACTTTGCACAAACGCAGATCTTTCTGGTTCCTCATGTCTTCAGTTAGATTAGTTGCGGTTAGAGCTTTCTGGAGCATCAGTTCTGCAAAAGCTTGTTAGGCAATGTTAGCAAGCAAATCTAAAGGTGGGACCCTTAACTCTTCCTTCTCCTAAGCTATTAAGTCAAAAATTCCCCTGCGAGATATTTTACTCCTCGTTCTTGAAGGAATAAGGGTGAACTTCATTTTTTCTGTAACTTCTTTAAGCTGATCAGGGCCATAATCTTTAAGGGAATTAGAGGAGTGAAGTAAGTTCTTAGGTCTCCAGAGTTGGAGCTTAATGGCTGGTTCTGTTACATGACTGTCCTTTGTAACATAAACTGTTCTAATCTAGAGCTAATGAATTTAACAAGCAAACTAAAAATGCAGAGACCAAACAAAAGTAATAGGAGTACTCACATTAGTGGTGCTAGTAAGGACAAAAAAATGATGTTAGGCTTGGTATGATTTTATGGTCTGCTAGACAGAGTCTGAAGAGTGTCCTTGCTACTTTAAAGAGTGTAACCGGGAAGCTTAAGCATACATTTTTCTTATGTTAATCTCGACTTCTCCTGAGTTATTTACTCATGTTTAACAAGAAGAATTGGTAACAGCACCTACTCTCCCTTCCCTATCAGAAAGTAGTCTGGTGCAATGCGATTATCTAGTACATTAGTCAGTGAATTTAAAGGGATCTGCCTGTTTTGGAGAGCCTTTCCAGTATTAGTTACCAGAGATATAAGAACCAGGGTAGGTTTTTTAAGGTGGCCTTGTGGTGTGCAACACCCCCTTCCCCAGGGGCAGCTAAGCCTATGGTGGTTCCAGTGTCTGTCAAAATCAGCCTATTGCCTGTCTTTGGTCTGTTATGTTGGCAAGTTAGGTTGTAGACAGTTACTTCTATGGGGCCTATAAACCCTAAAGTGCTCTATTATCCATGCAAGATTGGGCTGCTGCCAGTAGTAGGGAGGAGAAAACATTAGGACACAGGTGGTTTGGAAGCCTGTGGAAAGGATAGTCACAGATGAAAACATAACCAAGAGGGGCATGTATCCTTGTAGGGATAGTGGGATTTAACCATTTTAGTCACCTAGAACGCCAAACGGGGTTTTATGTCATTGCATTGAGGGGACAAAGGCCTTCCCTCGTTAAGGTATAGTTGATTCAGCCACCTGGGGCCATTTCCACACCCTTGGGGAATAGTACCTTAGTTTCCAGTATTCAGGCTGCTTGTTTATTTCTTTTCAAGGTTTACATTGATTTGTGTAAATTTCATCATCTCTTATGTCCCCATAGTCCTTGGTTAGGGGATACCAATGGATGGTGTTATACTCACAATGGGCAGTGAGATTGAGTGTGAGAGGGTAAAATGTTGAACTCCTCCTCTACACTCCTTGTAGACCAACATTTTTTCTCCTTTTGGAAGAAATTTAGCATCTTTTTGTGGTTGGTTTTATGGGCGAGGTCTGTGCAGCTAATAGTGTATAATTGACTCAGTCAGTGACATTTTCTAATGGAATTTTGGATCTCCATTTTATTGTGATTATATTTAGGTCTCCATTTATAGGATAAGCCCCTGGCCATCCTATTCTGGCCTGAGAATGTTTGTGGCATATTCAGCATTGGGAAATCTTACTTCTGTTGGCTGTGGTGTTAGAGAAATTCACCAAGACATTATTTTCCCAGAGACTATGTGTATGACTATGTGTATGAGCCATACTATTTGTATGACTACGTGTATGAGTTTTAAAAGAAGACAGAGAAAGAGTGTATTACTTATCTAGTGTGTGCCTTTGAAAGGGAAAGTTTAGCACATATATGGCAAAGGAGGCTGATCTACGACTTCAGGTTCTAGAGATTTCTTTTAACCCACTAATAGTAGGCTCATGGGATAGTCTCCTGTAATTTTAGAGAAATGTGTGTGGTCATCAGTACCAAATGAGGTCTAGTCCAGATAGGATTTAGCTGGTCTTGTGGAAAACCAGCTTTCTAGGCTCCTAAATAGACCTAGTCATCCAGTTCATATGGGCATAATTTCATCTTTGTAGGCACTGGCAATTTCTGATCAGTGTATTGGTGGAGGGCACATATGACGGGCCCCCAGAAAAATAATATGTTTTATCATCTTTTCAACTTCTCTGTCCAGACAGGATAAGAGACTGATCGTGGTGGGATCTGGCCAACCATACATGAGCTTAAAGGGGCTTAATTTCAGTTATATTCTTAGTATAGCTCTTTTATATGCCCATGCCAAGGGCCGCATCTTTAGCCAATTTTCACTGCTCTCCCGGCACAATTTGGCCAGTGTCTTTTTTAGGGCTCTATTGGCGGTCTCAGTTTTCCCAGAAGATGGGGGCCTCCATGCTGCGTGTAGCTTTCATTAAATACCTTTTTCACTACATGGAAAGTAAATGCCTGATTGTCACTTTGAATAAATCAAGGTTGTCCAAACTTGAGGATGATCTTTTTTAATAATGCCCTTATAACCTCCCTTGACCTTTCAGTTCTACATAAGTAGACCTCTGTCCAGCCTATAAAGGTTAAAAGGTATTTAAAGTGTTTAAATCCTCCCAGCGCTACCAGTAAGGCTGTGAAATCAACTTGCCAGTTTGCTGATCTCCACATAATTCAACATAAGATGCAAATTTCCCCTTGATTATATAGTCTTTGACAAGGGAGGTGCCATCAACCTGGTTTGAATATTGTTTTGGAGGTAGTAGGCATTTTGTGCCCATGTTTTATTTGTTAATCCCCTCCAGTTCTTTCTCCTGAGGACTTTCATGAGCCAGTTGTATAGGACTTCTTTCCCATTACCGGTGGAACCATGGGTGTACTTGGTAAGTAACCAGCTCAAGTTTTTTGGAAGTCAAATCCTGGCTTTATTTATTTATTTATTTTTGTTGTTGGTTTTTGAGACAGAGTAGAGTGCTATGGCATCAGCCTAGCTCACAGAAACCTCAAACTCCTGGGCTCAAGCAATCCTCCTGCTCAGCCTCCTGAATAGCTGGGACTACAGGCTCCCAGCATAATGCCCAACTAATTTATCTCTCTCTCTCTCTCTCTCTCTCTCTCTCTCTTTCTTTTATTGTTAAATCATAGCTGTGTACATTAGTGCAATCAAGGGGTACAATGTGCTGGTTTTCTCTTGTTAAGGCTGGTTTCAAACTCCTGAGCTCAATCAATCTCAACCCACCCACCCAATCACAGCTTCCCAAAGTGCTATGATTACAGGTGTGAGTCATTGGGCCTGGCGCCCTCCTTTTATTGTTTATTGCTCATCCTTCTGAAGAAGGATTTTAAAGATAACTCTCTTTGTCTTCAGCAACTCTTTCTGGAGTACTTAGGTTGGGATTTATAAAGGAGCAGGGAAGCAAGCAATTAAGCTACAGGACTCTTCCCCCTTTGGGGCAGCACTTTTGGTTGTTGCATCAGCAAAGCTTTCACTTTGGATGACTTCAGATTCTCCCTTTTTTTGTGTTCTCTGCAGTGTACACTGCTATTTCTCTGGGCAGTGTTACTTCCTGCAATAATGCCAATATCTCTTTTGAGTATTTGATTTCTTTGTTATTGGCATTTAAGAGCCTCCTTTTCTTCCAGAGAGCCCCATGGGCGTAGAGAGCCAGGAAAGCATATCTAAAATCTGTATGAACTGGTAAAGACTTATCCTTTTTTAATTCTTAAGCTCTGATCAAGGCATTAAGCTCAGCAGTTTGAGCTGAGGTTCCTGCTGGGAGGCTTTTGGCTTCAATAGTTTGTTTTAACGATACTATTGCATAGACTGCTCTTCTGTGTCCATTGTCTATGAAGTTACTTCTACCTACAAGCCAGATTTCCTCAGGATTAGACAGGGGTTCACTCTGTAAATCTTTTCTGCTAATACAGACCACATCAACAACAGCAGAGCAATCATTCTAGCATGGCTCTTGGGAGATTGGCAGCAGAATGTCAGGGAATGTTTGACACACCTAAAGTTAAATATGGGAAGTATTTATCAATAATAGCAGGGCCTAGTACTGGGCTAACCTCTTATAAGTAACCTCATTTGGTCTCTAGGACTCTTGTTACCTAACGTAAGACTCACACAGTCAAAGGTTGTCCCGTGGTTAATTTATCTGGTGCTCAGGTGACCAAATGAGTCCAAAGGGATGGGGGCTAGCCTTTTGCCAACTGATTCAAGTTGTTTGGAGGGGTGTGCCATTAATTTCTTGAGGGGGCCCAGCATGTAGGTTAGTACTCCCACCACAATTCCCTGGGTTCCATAAATATATATGGCAAAGGTGTGTTTATATCTAGCAAGACCTGGGCCAGTACTGCCATTAAAAGCTCTTTGAGAGTATTAAAGGCCTGCTTACTCTCATTATCCAATTCAACGATGTCCATTTCTGGTCGTTGATGTTTGTCATAGAGAGGTTTTGTTACAACCATAAAATTTGGGATTCAGATGTAATAGAGCACTGCCATTCCCAGAAATCCTAAAGTTTCTCATGGTTCTGGGGATGGGCTAGCTGACAAATGGCCAGTTTTCTATGTGGTGGGCAATCTATGTTGTCCCTGGGCTGTGATAGATCCCAGATAGCATACCTCCCTACGTGAGTTTTTTTTTGGGGGGACACGTTATAACTCCTCTCTGCTCAGAAGCTGAGGGTTCTGCTAATATTCTTATCTGATTCTTCCTTTGTGGGACTTGCAATTAGTATATAGTACAAGATGGTTCCCTGAGGTAACTGTAAGTCTCACAAACCCCTATCTAATACCTTATCAAATGTGGTTGGGGATGATTTGAAGCTGTGAGGCAGAATAACCCAGCAATATTGCTATCTCCCACTCACATGCATGTAGTTCCTGAGGTTCTGGGCTCAGAGGAACACAAAAGAGAGCACCTTTAAGATTTAATACTGTATATCATAAACAGAGCACAGGGGTAAGGAATAACTTGGTAAATGTCCTGATGTATCTCTTATAGCTCAGAGGACCTGAACAGACCGATATTCTCCAATCCCTGGTTTCTTTACTGTAGAGGGTACTGTAAAGAGACTGGCAAGGCCTGATAATACTCTTTGGGAGCAACTGAATCAAGTTGTTTGGAGGGTATGTCATTTATGTAGTACAAGATGGTTCCCTGAGGTAAATGTCACTCTCACAAATCCCCATCTAGTAGGGATTCTAACTCTGCTCTGGTGTTAGTAGGTCTTTTAACACTGGAAATATCCCCTGTATAGCCTCTCACTTGAGAGGAAATTGCTTTACTTGTGGGGCTGGAAAGTCTGGTTTAAAAGTCACCTGGGGGCAGCACCTGTGGCTCAAGAAGTAGGGTGCCAGCCCCATATACCAGAGATGGCGTGTTCAAACCCAGCCCCAGCCAAAAACTGCGAACAAACAAACAAAAAAGAGTCACCTGAGTCACCTGGATCAGCTGTGCCATTTTGGCTCTTCCTACCTTGCTTTGAGTACACTCTTCTGGATTTACTGAGTTTATGATATTGCTTGGAATCTCCTCTTACCTCTCTTGATCCCCATGTAGGAAAGCAAGAAAGGCTAGGCCTTGAGCCTTGGGTGCCTCTATCTCTAAAAGGACAGTCACCCCAAGCTTCGATAGTCAATCCCATCCAAGCAGAGGAAAGGAGCATTCAAGAACATAAAGAAAAGAGTATATCAAGATATTGGATTATAACTCACATGTCAGAGGCTTCAGAAATCTTTTGATAGCATGTTTTTCCAGAACCCCTTTTATATTGCATTTCCTCCTGCAGATGAAATTTTTCTCGGTAGTCATTTCTGAATATGTGCCTCCAGTATCAATTACAGATGTCACTGGCTCTCCCTCCACCCCAAGACAACCCTCAGGGTAGGCTGTAATTATATTAAGAGAAGCCATTTGGGAAGTCTCTGGGCTCTGCCAGGTCTCTCTTTCAGTGAAAGGGAATTAGGTGATCTCAGGGCTTCCCTCTCTGGGGATGGTAGGGGCAGGCCTGCCTCCAGTGACCTTCTTATTTACAGTTGGAGCACTGAGTGCACTTCAACTTTTACTGTCATGGTGGTCATGGCTTAGTCCCACATTGAGAGTTAGGGTTACTCATACAAAGTAGCTTCTTTCCTTTTCCCAGGTTATCTGGGGCAAATTGGAGGGCCAGCACTAACAAGGAGGACTGTGTTTCAATCATCTTCTGCGCCGCATTCTCATCTGCCACATCTAGATTATTGAATACCTCTCAAACTTCCTCAACCAGATAAGAAGGGCTGGTACCAGGATTTATAGCCAATGTTTGAAGCTTTCTCTGAATATCTGGAGCACCTGAGCTATAAAGTAGGTACTCAGGACTCCCTAACTTCTGCTGCCTCTGGATTTCATGAGGTAGAGTCATGTAGACATTTCTTCAGCTGAGGAATGTTTATCAGGACCTTGTTATCTTTTTCTTATCTTCCTCATTTAACTAGGGCTTTGCTAACTTCCTGAATTCCCTTCAGTAAGGGACCTTAGTAATGTTTTAGGGTTCCCTGGTTTCCCCAACTATTTAAGATCCATCCTGCGTCCATAGTCAGGACCAAAGTCTCAGCAGCTCTCAAGATATCAGGAGGGCCTGAATTTCTGGACAGTTTGGGCCGTGGGTTGAGAAAATTTCCTTCAATAAAGTCACAAACACTTCCGGGTGTGCTCTTAGGCCTTTTCTACATCATTTTCAATTTTGCAGGTCTGTGTTAGGGGAGGGCACATGCATATGAACCAGATCCTCTTCCTTTTGGGGGATTTCTCAGAGAGGAAACATTCCCCCTTCCTCGTTTAAAGGTATAGCTGATATATGTGATATTAGCTTGTAGTGGGGCATATAAAGAGGGAAGAGGTCTCTCATTTTGCAGGGGTTCCCCTCATAGGTTATATGTCCCCAGAAAGTAAGGAGGAAGTACCTTCTCTGGGTCTAGGGAAGATTGCCCTGGGGACTGTGGAGACTGATTTTGACCCCTTGTCTCCCTTCCCTTACCTCTCAGTGGAGGGAGGAGAAGGTCTTCCTCCTCAGGGGGTCTCTCTGATACTGGCAAAAATTTCCCTGGGGACTTTATCTATAGTCTGTAAAGTTTGCATTTGTTCTGCAGACTTTCATTCTGGGTAAAGGGCCACAAAACATTGGACATAGGGATTCTCATCTCATTTTTTTTTTTTTTTTTTTTTTTTTTTTGCCTCTTACAGAAGAGATCTAGTTGGAGAATTGAATTATAATTCAAGGATCCATTAACAGGCCATTTCTCCTTACTCTTTAGATCATATTGGGGCCAGGCAGTCTCGAAAAAGAAAATCATTTGTCTTTTGGTCATAGTCATATACCCCAAATTTTTCAGTGACTAGTGATACACCCTAGAATCCCTTTCTTCTGGGTGGATGAGAGCTGGGTTCCCCATATTCTAAGGCCCTTTCTCAGAGTCTGTGAGAAAGGTGCTTAGCCTCCAAGGTACTGCCATGCAGGGTTTGTAGTGACACAGATCCCACTACTGCTAGCCCACAAGAGATGGCAGGTCTGCCCCCAGTTTCTTTCCTGAGTCACGATCTTCTCTGTCACTCTCCTGACTTAACCTTTTGAGGTAGTTGTAGTTAATTCACCGCCTCCCTCTTTTGTTCTCTTAACTCCTTAGAAAATTTCCAGTATTTTTCCTGCAAGGGCTGGAGCCTGTCTCATTTCTCGTTGTTATTTAGCCAGTGGTCATCCTGTGTCTTACCCAGACTGCATCATGGATGGAAATGTCTCCCAATCTCCCAGACCTGCAGTTAGACCTGCACAGTACTGCTTTGTATTTCTCTAATTCTGTTGTTACAGTCTGGGATAATGTGAATATTCATCCCATGAGACAAGTCACACTTATTTCCCTCTAGGACAGTGATTTTCAACAAGTATGCTGAGAGAGGATCTTAGGTGTGCCACAAATTTTCCAAGATCATTACTTAAATTATTTTCGAAAGAAGTTCAAAACACAGTAAGCATATTTTTTTAACTTTTTTTTGGGTCAACATCATTCAAGTATGCTACAGAAGTTTAACTATAGTTTGAAGTGTGCTGTGAGATTAAAAAAAAAAAAAATGGTTGAAAAACACTGCAAAAGCTCAGAATGAAAGTTCCAAATAGCTTCTCTGATCCCTCAGGGTGACTTCCTGAAGGCGCCTGGTGATCGTGGACCAGGCAAGAGGTTCTCAGACAATCCACAGCCATTCCTTGTTGGCAACATAGATGACTTAACCTGGGATGAGCTGCCACTACCCCTTGCTTACCCTTTTAGGAGTCTCCAAGGAATTGGGCTACTGTCCAACCCCTTGTCCCTTCAGGGTCACCAGATTTATTATTCACCTAATGGGGGGTTTGTTTGCTTTGCAGATAATAACTCCAATAGACAAAAAGACATGTAGGTTGTAACAGGGGAGTTTTATTGTTTGTCTCAACAAGGAGAGCACCAGGAATAGTTTCCAGAGTAGTGACTCCCTGCAGTGGGGTTATAGCAGCTTTTATAGGGCTGGAACAAAAGGGTTGGGATTATTTGGGGATGCAGGAATGTTGGGAATGGTTTTAGCAATTCACATCAGCTCATGTCTTTATACATTGCATGTTGTCCAAGTAGCAAATAAGCTCCTCCCTAAGCAAAGAATTTAATATGGTAATAAGGGAAAAATCCCTTCTAGCCCCACTGGAGTTAGTCTACTTTGTCCCAAACCAGATCTTTCTTGCTCCTTATTTATTCGACTCATACCTTCAGTTTGATTAGCTGTGGTTAGAGCTTCCTGGAATGATGGTTCTGCAAAACAGCTTGTTAGGCAATGACAGCAAAGAAATCTAAAGCTGACCCTTAACTCTTAGGTTACCCTGTCACAATAGGACAGAATTCCAAAATGTACAATTTAAACCAGAGTAAACAAGGAGTAGGAACACAATGTGTTCTTGAGTAAGTACATGACATGATAGAATCACTTTTCAGAAGGTTAATACAAGGGGATGTGCATAATCAACAAGATTGAGGAAAACTTATAGCCAGCTGGGGTTTTCAGGACAATATTACATTGTTACTTTCATTGTCCAAGGTCCAAGTCTTACATGTAGTACCAAAGGTTTAGAAAATCTGTGTGCCCTGAAGTTTATAAGATTAAATGACTGATTCAAACAAAATAATCCATCAGCAACTATTTTTTGAGCACCTCCTCTATAGCAGGCATTATACCAGACTTTGTATGGTGATGAAGAACAGGTAATTTTCTATCTCCATGGAGGTTAGTAGGTTAGACATACCCTAAATAAGGTGATATGTATTATAAAAATTGGAAGAGAGGTCTAAATTAGAGAAGTTGGTATCCCTCACTAGTCTAGGATGTCAAGGAAAAACTCCTGGAGGAGATTAAAAAGAAGCATAGGACTGAAAGACAATTAGAATTTAATTAGACAAGGATGAAAAAGGAAGAAATCCCAGCAGAAAAAAATAACATGTAGAAAGCACTTGAGATGGGAGAGATCATATCATGTTCAAATAGTTGAAAAAAGTTTGTTATGGCTGGAGCAACAAAGTAAAGTGTTATAAAATAATGTCACAAAAGAAGGCTACAGGTAGTTTACACAAGACCGTCCAAGACATGGAAAATAATTTATTTTGGCTGAGCATGGTGCCTTACACTGGTAATCCTACCACTCTGGGAAGCCAAGGCAGGAGGATCTCTGTCTTGGAGTTCAAAACGAACCTGAGCAACAGAGTGAGACTGTCAAAAGGAAGGAAGGAAGAAAGGAAGGAGGGGAGGAAGGAAAGAAGGAAATAAACTTATTTTTATTCTAAATGTTATCAGAAATTAATGAAGGGTTTTATGTAGTTCAGGGATATGTTTATATTATTTGGTTTACAAATTAATTAATTAATTAATTTATTTATTTATTTATTTTATTAAGTCATATACATATAGATTATGAATACATTTATGCATATGTGGGGTACAATGTGTTGATTTTTTTTATGCAATCTGACATGGTTACATCAAACCAATCAACATAGCTTTTGCCTCATTTACTTGATTATTGTGTTAAGACATTTATGTTCTACACTCAACAGATTTGACTTGTACCCTTGCAAAATGCTCCATAGGTATGGTCCCACCTTTTACCCTCCCTTTATCAAACCTCCCCCTCCTCTCCCTTCTTCTATGAAATCAACTTATATTTACTCACACTTTCTTATGAAAGATAGAACACAACTATCGCCCAGGATGAAGGAGAGAAATGGTTTACTAATTTAAAAAACCCTTCTCAGGGTGGTGTTTGTGGATCAAAGGAGTAGGGTGCTGACCCCATATGCTGAAGGTGGCGGATTCAAACCCAGTCCCGGCCAAAAACTGTAAAAAAAAAAAAACATTAAAAAAACCCTTCTCAAATTTCTTCTTTCAATAGGTTGTTGAACAAGATAAGTTTACTGGCCTTTAAAATCAGACTAATTAAAAATGCTGGATTTATTATTCCTCTATGTGAATTAGTAAGAAAATGAGAAACACACCGAAAAAGTCAAATAAACGAGGAAAGTAAGAAACTGAGAAAAAAAAAAAAAAATGAACATAGCATTAAATAGAGCACATGAGGGAGTTCTTCCAAATATACTAAACATTTTTTGGAGGGGGTTGAAACAACAGATTTTACTGTTTAAAGATTTAGAGGATATATCTAAGTCTGAAATCATGGTCTGGCGGCTCTAGGAAAGCTTTCTTTGCTTTTTTTCAGCTTTAACCTTCAATGTTGTTGGCAAGACCAGTGGCTGGTGGCTCCATTACTCCAGTCACATGAGTCTTCTCCTTATGTCTTCGAATTGTCTTTTTTCTGTGCATGTCTCCAAATATGAACTTTAACTTCAACTTTCATAACCTCATGGGGCTTAAGGGACACGCTGTAAGTCCCAGGGCCCACCCAAGGTATAGAAACTAATATAATATCCATACTTAAAGCTTGAACCCCCAAAGAATAAAGCCATTCTGATGGGTGACCTAGAAATAAATTGGACAAGCATTTTAAAAATTAGGCTCTAGATTGTACTTTTGAATAGCTGAATAGTTTACCTTGGGCCAATTATTTTGCAGGTAAAAACTATAAACTTTGGAAAATATATTTTAAAAAAACTACTTGAAGACATTGGGAAGCGAATAAAGCAGGAAGATGGCAGTGGGACCTCATATCTACATGGAGGAAATAGTAATAAATGAGTTTCTCATTGTCTTCACTTTTAGCCTGAGGAGAGGCCTCATTTATGGTATTGGGGTGGGGGCACAAAATCCAGAAAGAATCTAACAGTTTTGCTGGTTTGAAAAACTAGAAAGTAAAGTCTGAGGCAATCACAGGAGCTAGAAAGTGAGGGGAAAATCAGAAATGATAAAGCTGTAGATTAACAATTCCTAATTTTGTGTACAAGTTCTATTCAAATGTCTGGCTTACTTTTTCATCATGCATACATAGGACAGAGTTCTAGAACCCAGAATAAATGTAGAAAAAAAAATGAATCAATATTTCAGAATTTGGAGTATGAATTCACACAAATAATCTTTTTACCAATAAATAAATAAATAAAAGTAAAAATAAAATCAATATGCTTCAAAACAATTCACAGTCTCTACAATATATCAACCAGAAAGTATAACATACAAAAAAATTACTGAACATATGAAGAGACAGGAAAACATGACCCATATTCAAGAGAAAAGATAATCAAAGAAGACCAATACCAAGACAAGCAGAAATTTAAATTGTCAGACAAAGATTTTTAAGCAGCTTTTATAATTATACTCAAGGAAAAAGAGAAAAATGTGCTCATAATATAGAAAATATAAGAAATATCAACCAAGAATACAAATTATTAAAAATAATCACATGGAGAATCTAATACCTAAAAATACAATAGCCATAAATTTTACTACATAGGCTTAAAAGCAGGTCATTAACCTGTAAAAGAGGCAGTAAACTTGATAGATCGCTAAAAATAATCCAGTCTAGAGGAGAAAGAGAGGAGTAAAAGAGGACTAAAAATAAATTAATAAATAAACCAGTTTATTCAGTGGTCTTTGAGGAAAAGTGTAATGAGCAAAGAAGGAAATAACTTCTCTTAGAATAGCATGAACATGACTGAGCTTATGGGACCCTGATAAAAACTCATATGGGTTTTTATTAAAAATTTGCATTACCTGCCTGAAACAAAAAATAATTCATTTTTGGAATCAGTTTACAATTTTTTAGGACACATAGTGTTCACAGAAAACTCCATCTGAAGCAAAAATAAAAATTTTCTCTGGACGAATCTATGTTTAGTCATGCCCCAAGAAATAACAATGAATACTTTTCTAGGGAAAAATGAATAATACCACCAAAAATACAAACAAAACAAACAAACAAACAAACAAACAAAAAAAAAAAAACGGTAACTCCTGGGCATGAGCAAGAGTCAGTTGAAAAAGCAGGCGGCAAATTAGACTTAACGATGTTTTCAGATACTGGAATTCTCAGGCTCAAAATATAAAAGTTGTATATTTGATGCTTTTAAAGAAATTTTTAAAATTTAAATGTGATTACAGAGCATAATACCATAAAAATTAGCCAAGTACTGGAACAAAATCTAAATATAATCACTATAACTAAATATAATAATGTAAAATAATAAGTCAATATATAGGATCATTGCCATATTTGATTCAGCTGAGAGAAGTATTATAAAACTGGAAGATAGATCCCAAGAAATTATTCAGATTTTCAGCACAGAAAAACAATAGGGAATAGAACAGGGTGAGATTATCCATATATATATTTGCTTCTCAAGAGCAAAAAAGGAAGCCAATATACAGTGAAATACTAATTCAGTTTGCTGAAAAGAACACCTAGTAACCTAGGAACTTAAGTAACCAGTTTCTACAACTGGAAAGAATATATTTTGAAGAAGAAAGGTGAAAGTAAAGTTACTTTCAGAACATCTAAATTTAGAATATTTGCTACTGACTGAACCTAAATAATGGAAATTCTGCCAAAAATAGAGGTAAAAGGGAAAGGATTACAGATGACAGATGAAAGAAATAAATTGACAAAATAACAGAAATTGTTGAATATGTGAGTAAATGTGAAAAGATGTTCTGGTTATCAATTGTTCATAAAATCACCCTAAACATAAGAGGCAGAAAAAAGTGACACTGTTATGTTCATAGAGTATGGGGAACAAGAATTCAGACAAGATACTACAGGGATGGTTTATCTCTTTTCCAAAATTTCAGGAACCTCAACTTGAAAGACCTAAATGGCTAAGCAGACTTAAACAATAGGGGACTGGAATCATGCAGTGGCCTCTTCACCTCCATGTCTCTTGTGTTATAACTGGTGTGACTCAAAAGCTGGGCTTATCTGGGACTGCATTTTGGAGAGAATACACACAACTTCTCCATGCATTATGGACTTTGAAAGAGTGTATCCAGGAGGGAATAACAGGAAAACAAATGTGCCAAGACATCAAAGGAAAATCTCAAGACTATTTTCTACGGTAAGCTAATCTGTTCACTGAATATTACTCCTGTCACATATTGCCAAACAAGTTACTAACACTAGCCCATAATCAAAGGGAAGGTAACTAAATTTCACCTCTCCAAGATGAAGTGGCAAGATCACAACCTACAATAGAGAAATAAAAATAATGTCATTGTTCAAAACACAAAGCAGAACTACAATAGTATAAGAAAAGCATGTATGTCAGGTGAAAGGGTGTTTGACATTAAAATATCTTAAAGATATAATATCTACAGATGTTATAAGGTCCTTATGTTATTTCAGAAAAAGCTAAAAATATCAATTAAACTTAGAGTTTGATAACTTATGTATGCATTTGTAGTGTTAACCACTAAAGGAAAAGAAACAGAATAAATACATTTCAAAATGTGATAGGGAAAAGTGTAAAGAACAAAAATTAAAAATTCAAAACAAATTGAAGAAACATATAGAAAGAGGATATAAATAGCAAGCACAGAGGAGGTAATAGAAATACCATAATTGCAATTATAGTAAGTACTATAGGGCTAAATTCTCTAGTTAAAGAGAAAAAATGGATAATCATATAATAAAACAAAATCCAGTTATGTATTATCTACAAGATACATACTAAAAACATAAGAATACAAAATCTTTGAAAGTAAAAGAAGGGAAAGTAAAAGAACTGGATTGCCAGGCAGATGAAAGAATACTGGAATGACTACATTAATATGAGACAAAATAAATGCAAATGCAAAAAATTATTAGATTTTAACAAGGATAATAAAATATTCACTTCAAGAAACAATGTAGCTATTCTAACATTTTAATTTGGTTTTTGAAAAAAGTAAATACAAATGACAAATATGTGACAAGACCAATATGGGACAAAGAAGATACTAATAAAGTAGATTAAGAATGAGAAGGAAGGCATAAATTTAGATGTTATAGATATTATAAGGATTAAATGGAACTATTATAAACTTCATGCAAATAAATAAAATCCTAGAGGCAATGTAAAAATTCCTAGAATATATAATTTGACAACACTGACTGAAGAAGAAATAAAGAACTTAAATAATCTGATAACTACTAAAAATATTGAACCAACAGCTTAAAATATACTTACAAAATTTTTCTACTCATAAAGGTTTTGATCAGGAAGTTCTAACATTCATAAACATTTCATTATATTCATACACAAAACATTCCTAGCCAATGGCCGTGATGTTCACTGAAATAATTTCCTTTTTATTAAGCAGTAGGAAACTACATTTCCCCGCCAGTTTGGGCCTAAGTGGAGCCATGTGTCTCATTCTCACTAATAGAATGCACCATGAAATTATGTGTCACTTTTGTTCCAAATCAATTATGAGTGGATGTGTCTTTTCCACACAACTTTATACTTTCATCATCTAATCTTTTAGTCATGTATTGAGGATCCATCCCAGACCCAAGCCGTGGAAAGACCCTTGGTTGTTGCGTCAGCACATGGAATATTTTTGGATAGATATCAATCAGAATAGAATGTGACATGAAGAAGCCATAAACATTTGCAGTATTAGCATAATGAGATTGACAGACTAATTCTAAATGTATGTGGATGAAGAAAGGCAAATAGCTTGACTTGGCCCAACCTATTCACTCCCCATGTTGTCTCAAGTATGTAGCACAACCTCTACCAAAATCTCTTTTTCTTTTTTTTTTCAGACAGGGTCTCCCCCTATTGCCCTTGGTACAGTGACCTAGTGTCATAGCTCAGATCGACCTTAGACTCCTGTGCTCAAGCAATCCTGTTGCCTCAGCCTCCCAAGTAACTGGGAGTACAGCCACTAGCCACAATGCCCAGCTAGCTTTTTTTTTTTTTTTTTTTTCTATTGTCAGTAGAGATAGGATCTTGCTCTTGCTCAGGCTGGTCTTGAACTCCTGAGCTCAAGCAATTCACCTGCCTCAGCCTTCCAAAATACTTCCTACAGGTGTGAGCCATCATGCCCGGCCTCTACCAAAATCTTAAAAAGGTATTGGTAAAAATAATTGCCCAATATGATTCACAAACATACATACTGAAATCTTCAACTATGTCAGCACAGGGAGGTAGCTAGTTACGAATTAAAACTAAAGTCAAGAGCAAGTTGGGTTTAAGGTAGAGTATCTCTCAATGACTTATTGCTGTGCAAGAATTTACTCCAAAAATTAATGGCTAAAAACAACATTTATTATTTTTTTCTGATCTGAACCAAGTTTGGCTGATGTATCAGAATGTTCTTACGTATCTGTGGCTGACAGGTCTTTTGGAGGTTGGATAGTGTAAGATAGTCTTAACTGGCACTATTTGTCTCTGCTCCATGAGGTCTTTCATTCTTCAGCAGACCAGCCTGACCTTACTCTAATGGTGCGGACTGAGTTTCACAAGTGATAAAGCCTGATAATGCAAGAAAGCAAGTGGAACACAAAACCTATTGTGTCTTAGATTTAGAACTGACACACTGTTAGTTTTGTTACATTTCATTGAACAAAGTAAATTACAAAGCCAGTCCAGGATTAGAATATCTGGAGACAACAAAATTAGCAGGCATCAATTGGGGGCATCAAGGCTATCAACCACATCACTTAATTGACTTACCATCTTAACATGTAAAAAGACAAAAAATCATGTGATCAGCTCAGTAGATGAGGGAAAAAATGATTGATTTAATAATCCATCTGTAAACTCACACATATACACACATCCCCCCCAAAACAAAAAAAAGTCTTAGAAAATAAATGATACATGGAAAAATTTTATCTGATAAAGGGTGTCCACCAAAAACCTACAGTCAACATTTTATCTAATGGTTCATTCAACAATGAAAATTTTTCCTCTGACATCAGGAAGGAGATGGAGGTCTTCACTATCATCACTTCTATTTAACATCATACAGAAAGGCTTAGCTAGTATAGGACAGATAGTCAACCTCCCCAGTACAAGATGAAAGAATTAGAAAGGAAAAAATTAAATTGCCATTGCTCTCAGGTGATATGATTTTTCAAGTTTAGAGGATAAAATACTCTACTTAAAAATTATTAAAATTGATAAGATTTGGACAAGTCTGCTGGCATATATATATATATATATATATATATATATGAATACTATACTATATATACAGGTATATGAACTACTGGTATATATACACTAGCATAGTACATTCACATAGAATATATGTTACATATAGTATATATGTATATGTGCAACATATATGGATACTATATGTACTATATGAATACTATATATACACTAACTATATACTATATACATATATATACTATGTATGATATATAGCATATATACTAAAAATGCTAGTATACTATGTATACAGTATATACATGCTATATATATACATATATAGTATACTATATATACATATATGTGTACATATAATATATGCATACATATATAGTATACTATATATACACATATACATATATGTGTACATATATTATATGTATATATACATAACATAATATATAAGCATGAAAATATATATATATATATATATATATTATACATAGTGCATATATATACTATATACATACTGGTATACTATATGTAAAGGAGTATACTATATAGTATCTACTATATATATATGCTATCTATACTATTGGCATTAGTATTAACAATATAGTAGTACATATAGTGTACATATACAGTACATATAGTATATACAATGTAATAGTATAATAGATACTAGTAAAGAGTGTATAGATAGTATATACACTATCTATACTTGTATGTACTATATATACTAGTATACTATGTATAGTATAGTACATATAAAGTGTAATATATGTACTAAATGTAGAGTACATATATATAGTACATATACTACATACATATGTATATACAGTACACTACATATGCTATACTATAGATGGTATACTATATACAGCATTCTATATACTTTGTATATGCACTATATACTATATACTATACTCGGTATATATGTCATATACCATACTGTAAATTACATATACTATATATAGTACAGTATATATACTATATGTATATATATGCTTATATAATACATATCATGCATTTAATGTACAGTTTACAGTATATATAGTATGCTGTATGTACTATGATGCTATATACAGTACACTAAATATCATATATTACATGTACTATATAGTACAGTATATATAATATACGCATGTATATATGTAAATATAATATATGCTATATATAGTATGTACAGTTTACTATATACACTATATATAGTGTGTACAGTATACTATGACAATGTACTATGTATACTATTATATACTGTACTATATTTGTATATTATATATACTATATATAATATAGTATTATATACTATATATTGTATTGTATATACTATAGTATATGCTATTATATACTATACTATATGGCAGTATAACCTATATATTATATTGTATACATATACCATGGCATATACAATATATCATATATTGCATACATATACTATATTACAATATACATATACATGTAACATACATTTATTTTATACATATACTATATATTGTATATTGTATAAAAAATATTGCATATGTATACTATACCATATACAATACAATATATAGTATATAATAGTATACAGTATAATACATACACTATATATACATATGTATATGTGTATATAAACATAAAATATAATACATATACTAAAGTAAGTGTATACAATATAATATATAGTATGTAATAGTATACAGTATAATATTACACTATACTATATGTACTATAAACTGTGCATACTATATATAGCATACAATAGTATGCTATACATATATATAGTATACAATATTATAATACTATAATTATTTACTATAATATATTATATTATACTATAATATATTGTATATGTTATATACTATATGGTATATATAGTGATATTATGATATGTGCTACACTAATATATACTACCATTATAATATTATAATAGTATATGCTATACTGATATATATTGTACTAATATATGCTATAATATATATTAATTAGTTTAAGAATTAATTAATTAACTAATATTAATTGGTTTATATTACAGTGTATACTATACATATATTATATACATATACTGTAAACATAACATATGCCCTATTTATACACTATATAATATATAGTATAGTATATATCATATACCACATATATACTAGTATCATGCATATACTATATATACAGTATATATAGTAGAGTACATAGACTATATAGTATACTATACTAAATAATATATTATATAGTATAATATCAGTATATATCTACCATATATACAACATATATACTGTACTATATGTATACTATATATGCATGCATACTATGCATATATAAAATGTGTACTGCACTATTTACACCATATATATTTATATATATATACTTACATGCATATATATGTAGTACATATATATATAGGATATATTTACAGTACATATGCTATATATGATACTATATACACATATATAGTACATATGTAGTACACTATATATAAAGTACATACATAGTATATATATAAACTATATACTCCATATAGGACAATATATACAGTGTATTTATGGTATATAGTTCATATAGTACTATATATACACAGTACATGTATAGTATGTATAGTAGAGTATATACAGTATATGTACAATAAGTATATACAGTATATATATATAGTATAAGGGCTATATAGTTTACATACAGTGTCCATAGTTTAGTATGCATAAAGTACTATATTATATAGTTTACTATATATTGTATACTACACTTGCACTGTATTTATACTATATGCCATATATATGCTATATGTACTATATATACCGTATATAGTACAGTATATATACTATGTATGTATATATCTATTTGTATATGCTGTATTATATATTATAGTATTAGTATGTGTACTATATATGCAAATATGTACTATACTACATATATGGTGTATATATATACATTTATAATATGCAGTATATATTCTCTCTTTATACCATGTATACTTATATGTATATATTTAGTATATATTATATATTATGCAGTACATATAATATACTAAATATACTGTATATATACTGTATTTAGTACACTGTATATGTATATATTGTACATTATATAGTGTATATATGTCCTGTATACTATGTATAGTATAGTATATATACTATATACTATGTAGAGAGTGGTATGTATGTATATATAGTGCAGTATACAAAGTATATCTATAGAACTATACATATAGTACTGCATATGCTATGTATGTATATACAGTGCATAAATACTATATAAGTGCTATGTACTAATGTGTACTGTATATAGTATGTACTACATAGTACATATAGTGCATATGTGCTATATCCTATATATACTATGGTATATACTACATATGTGTAGTGCAGTATATGCAGTATATACATATATATAGTACTATACGCATAGTATATTTTATATAGTATATATACTATTTATAGTACTATATGTACCACATAGTATGTATTATATATATGTAGTACAGTATATACAGTATACCTATAGGACTCTACATTTAGTATAGTATATACTATATATGTATATATTGTACATATATAGTATAGTCTATATACTATATACAATATATAGTTTGGTATAACTATATATATGTACATGTAGGACATATATAGTATACTATATATGTACACTATAGTATATATAGTGTACATGTATAGTATATATATACCATATATATATACTATTTTTGTGCCCATATCTTTAAATCCCCCACAAAGACCACCAAGGAGCCAAGTCCAATGCAAAAGCAAAATAACCGTTTTCTTGCAAGCTCAAGCGTGGGCTCTCAGGGTCTCCTCTAGAACGGATTCGAGCCAGGAGCCCCGGGCTCTGGAGCCTGGGGTTTTTATGGTCACGCGCAGAGGGTGGGCGTGCACAGCTTTAAACAAAGGGGGTGCTTCTAGATTGGTTAGGTGGGGGGTTGTCCCTGATTGGTGGGCAGTTGTCTCATGATTTCTGGGAATTGCCTGGGCTTGCCTGGAAAGTGAAACTTACTGAGTGAAATGGCAGGGGGTGGGGGGGAGTGAAACTTAACTCCTAAGATGGTGCTGGTCTGGTTCTTTCACTATATGTACTATACTAGTATCTATATGTATATATAGTTTAGCATACATATATATGTATAGTGTTTGTATGTTATATATATTTAAATATGTAGTTTTTTTAAAAGGCCAGCAGACTTGTGCATATCATACTCATATATACATATATATGTATATATATAAATACAGATATTTATAAGGTTTAATGTGTATACGCTGACATCCAAACAAGAATATATCATCTTTAAATACAAGTTTTAAGTATCAAAAACCTAAATTACTAAACAAAAAACTATATAAAAATATGCAAGATCTTTTGAATAAAATAATAAAATTTTATTTAGAAGTATTAAGAAATGCCCACATATAAAGGTAGATAGCCTTTATTTTTAGACTAGAAGACCTAATATTGTGAAGATATCAATTTGCAAATTGGCTTATAGATTCAATCCACATGTGAGAAGTTTTGTTGTTGTCATTTGTTTTGGTACTGAAATTCATAAGCTAATTCTAAATGTGTATGTATCAGCCAAGGGCTAACGAATAGCCAAAATATTGCAGAAGAAACAGTAAACAATAATTCCATAAAGGTAAAATAATGCTTTTTGGTCTTACTGCATTCATAGATAACTAAAATAATAGAACAGAGAAATATTTTGTGACAGTCCCATCAGTAAGAAAGAGAAGTGGATTTCAGAATAAAGTAGTTGAAACCATTGGTTAACCATGTGGAAAAAATGAATCAGACCTCTGCTTCACATGCTATGCTAAAATTAGTTCTAAGCTATAAAACATTTATAATTCTAAACTATACAACATTTTTAAACAACATGGAAGAATATCTGTATCACTATGTGGCAAGTAAGGATTTCTTAAGCATGACAAATTTGCAAATAGCAAAGTGAAAAACTCATAAATGTAACTACATCAAAATAAAGGACATCTATTCAAAACACAACCTAAAGGAAGAAAAAGACAAGGCACAAAATGGAGCTAGGGATTTACAATATATAACCCACATATTTGGACTGATGTCCAAAAAAACAAAGAAACAAAACTATATATATATATAGTTTTGTATATATATATATATATATATATATATATATATATATATAGAGAGAGAGAGAGAGAGAGAGAGAGAGAGAGAACTCCCTTGAATCATGCAAAAGAGAAACCTAGGAGAAAAAAAATGGACAAAAGACTTTAATAAGAATCTTATGGTGGAAGAAACCTAAATGGTTCTAAACATATGAAAATATGTTCAATCTCAGCGTTAATAACAGCATTCCTAATATAAATATAATGAAAGAATATTTTATACTATCTAGTTTGGCAACATTAAGATATCTGTTACATAGTAAAAGCTGACTAAGATACAGGTCAATTAGAACAAAAACACTGCTGATGGGATTTACTATGGTCTGAATGTTTCTGCCCTTCCAAAATTCATTATGTTTAAACCTGATTTTCAATGCGATATTATATTAAAAGGTGAGACCTTTAGAAGATGAGTAATAGTGGGGACTGACTTTCACTAGTGATAAAGCTTTGCCTTTAGAAAAAAGGCCTGAGGGAGCTTGTGAGGACAGGGATTGAAGGCACCATCTTTGAAGCAATGTGGGTGACCTTGTTAGACCCTGAATCTTCTGGCACCTGGATCCTGGAATTCCATGCCTCCAGAACTGTAATACATTTATGCTGTTTATAAATTATCCAGTCTAAATTATTTTCTTATAGCAGCGGTGGTGGACTAAGAGAGGTGTATAAATCATCACAACAGCATTGAAAACCTGTATAAGATGCCCTTAACCTACAATAAAACAATTCCTGCCCCAGGAATATACCCTAGAATAAGAGATTTCCTATCCTGACTTGCATGGGTAGCACTTAAAAGTCATATGAACTTTGATGGAAAAAAAAAAAAAATCACTTCTTTATTTCCATTATTCTCTAAGTGAAATTTAAATAAAATTTACATTTTTAGTCCCTTCATTTATAAATATAAACAACAAACCACAGTCATATTATCAGTACTATGACTTTGTCACTAAAGAAACAAAAATATTTTCTTATCGCATTACAATTATTGAAGAACAATAAGTGTAAATATCCTTTCCATTCATTACTACTTCAAAACCAGGGAGGTTATCAGACCTACCCCTAGATTTCATTATGTAGTTTATTAATAAAGAAAAATATTTAATACCATATAACATTTATTAACACCTTCAAAACTGTCTTTCAAGATAATTGGTTTCATTTGTAATCCTAAGATTTACTTTTGCACATTTAAATACTTAGTCTGAGAAGGAATTCAATAGATTTCATAAGATTTCCAAAATGGTCCATGTTACAGTTAAAAACTTCATACTATAAAAACCCTCTTTCACATAATGCACAAAGCAGGGCTATTTAGAATAGGAAAAAAAAACAAAAAAAAAAAAACACAACACTATGGACCCAAATATCTATCAACAGAGAATGTACAAATACATTGTAGTATATTCATGCCATATATGAATATTTTACTGCAGTAAAAATGAATGATTTATAGTTATTTATGACATGGATAAATTTTAGATAAGTGAAAAATGGAAATTGTAGAAGAATATACAGTATATGATTCAGTGTGAAGAAAGTAGAAAAAACAGGCAAACTAGGCAATACTGTTTAGGGTAACAAATATGTTAATTATCAATAAATGAAAGGGAATGATAAACACAAAAATAATGAGTTGCCTCAGAATCAGGAGGAAAAAATATGAGATGAGAGAAGAAACATCAATGGCAATGTTTTTTCTTAACCTGGTTGTAGGCACATGTTACATATGTGATAATCTGTCTTAGCTTGGGCTGCTATAACAAAATATCCTAAACTTTATGCTATTTGTCTGGGAGTCTTAAAAAACATTTCTATCTCATAGTTCTAGAACTAGGAAGTCCAAAATCAGGGAGCCAGCATAGCCAGTTCTGGTTAGGGCTTTCTTCCATGTTACAGAAAGTGGTATTTTCCTTGTATCCTTCATGAAAACGTAAGAGAGCTCTCTGCAGTTTCCTTTATAAGGGCACTAATCCCATTCATGAGAGATCCACCCTCCAGACCTAATTATCTTCCAAAGACTCCACCTCCCAATACCATCAGATTGTGGGCTAGGATTTCAATGTATGAATATTGGAGGAACATAAATATTCAGTCTATAACATTACCATAGTATGATTCTTTATAATTTACATGCATTTCTTTTTCTTTTGTTTGTTCAATGTTCATTCAAAGCAGCTTTGAAATGCATATAATTCTTCCTGCTTTATGATGAATGAAATGAAGTAGATCCATAGCAGAAACTAACAGTCTTCTAAGGTAACTGTGGTTTGAGCTAAGATCTGGGTAGTTGGTAGACACAGTGAGAAGTAGTCACATTCAGGATTCATCTTAGAAGTAGAAGCAGGAAGTGAATGCTGAAGAAAAGAAGAAAAGAAAAAGATTTTGCCTGAACAAATGGATGGAGTAGAGTTGCTCCAGAAATGGAAGATCTCATACAAGGAATATGTTTAGAAAGCAAATGAACGGTTCTCTTTCAGACCATAAATTTTAAGACACCCCAGTAGAAATGTCACTTACCAGTTGCTATTTTTATATATGATACATAAACAGAAACATAGGAGCCATAACATTATTGAGCCAGAAAAGAACCCTGAATCCATTTCCCATTCTAAATCTGAAAACAAAAAATCCTGATGGTTCCTTTATGCCCTTATCTCTCCAATGATTGTAAGTAATTTTGAGAATAGCTAGCAGTGACTAAGTAGTCCATTCAGACTGTCTGTTTTTTCCATTAAACTGCCAAAACAGGAGATTCTTCCATTTGAGATTTTCACCCCTGAGTTAATTGGGTTTATTTACTTTTATTTTTAAATTAAAAAACTATAGTTTTATATACTTATGGAGTAAAAATTGGTGTTACGATTCATGAACACAATTGGCAATAATTGTATCTAGCTAATTAGTATATCTAATACCTAAAATACTTACCTTTTTCTCTAATGGCAAAAAAACTGGGAAATTTTTGTCATTTGAAATTTAAATTTACTTTGTGATTTTGAAATGTAAAATATGTTATTATTTACTATTTTCTCCATGCTGTGGCTTATTATTCAATGTAAAAAAAAAAAAAGCTTTTAATCCTCCTCCTGTCTAATTGAGGCTTTATACCCAACTCCCCATTCTGCCCAGCATCTGGCAACCACCATTCTAATCTCTGCTTCTTTGATTTTGATGGTTTTTGTGGAGAAAATGAAATGCTTGAACAGGGAGAATTTATTTTCTGCCTTTATTTAGAATGCCTCAAACCCTTCTCTGACTTCTAGTGCTGATTCACATCCTAGTAAGGTTATGGCATCTAGTTTATATAATACCTTATATTGGGATTGGACTTCAGAGATTATAAGGAGTTTTCCCATATGTTAGTTCATTTACATATTCTAGCACTTTGAAATAGTTTGGAATGATGCTATTATCCCAATTTTTAAGATGAATCAATTAAGACACCTAGTGATAATGTGACTTGCCCAAGGTCATATTTATGAAATAGCAGAGCATAAATTCCATCCAAACTCTGCTGGCTCCCTGTGATCTTGTGTTTAATCTATATCTTATAGTGGTTACATGTTGAGAAAAAGCACCAGTTCTTGGCTCCTGGGTAATTGTATTGTAAAGATATTTGCTGTAAGTTTTTAGATTTGCATAATGAAATTAGCAATTAGAATGCTTTGCTCCAGGTAACTAAAGTAACAGCACCGACATTGTAATTAAAATTAAAAAAAGGCTATAGTTGTGGTTCAGGATTTTTTTTCTTAAAAATAATTTCCAAACAGTCCCCTATGTATTACAAATTCTTTACTTCCTATAACACTCTCATAGACTGGCTGTGGCAATATTATTATTTGGAAAATGAAGAAATGGAACCAGAGAAAGGTGAAGCCAGCTGCAAACCAACTACTAATCTACCCCTGTGATTCCCAACATCTAGACATTTTGCTGAACTCTACTGTCATGTATCATGAAATTTTCTTTGGAGAATCCCTACATTATGTTAAAAATCATACTGCAACAGAAGTGCATTCTAGTTGTTGTCTTATGCAGAATTGTAATGCTTAAAGAGAATGCTGTGCTAAGTAAATTTTCGATATTGATACGTATATTCAGAATGAGGAGCATTGTCACATAACAGAATATATTGTAATGTGCTAAATGAATTAATATATCTTTATTTTATTTATTTAACAAGCTTTCCCCCCATGATACAGTTTTAAAGGTAATCTTACCAAGAAAGCTTTAATTTAAATAATTTCCTGCCTAAGCTCCTTCCAACAAACCTTTGGTAACCTGAGTTTGAAATACTGTTTTGACTGTATATTTAGAGTCAAAATTACAGCAAAATTTCATTTTTTTAATGTTTTAAGTTAAATTTTCAGGATCAGTGTATGTCACTTTTGTAATCAGAAAAAACAGCCAAGAAGTCATTTAAAATGTTTTCAACTGTGATATCTTCTGCAGAAGTTTTTAGAAAACATCAATTCCTTTCCTTATAATAGCTGAATGTAAAATAATATACAGAGTGTTACTAGATTCGAGGTAACATAATGGCCATACTTCTATTCAGGCATTATGATTCTTTGAATATGTGATGTGGTTTATGCTACTCTAATCAGATCATCTTAGACAAATTCAGGCCCAGGAATCCTTAATGATACACTTTGAAACAACTGTAGTCTTTGAAATTCACAAAAATATGTAGCATAAAGATTTTCTGGGACATATTTCTGCCAGCAGTTTGTTTTTTCCTTACTTTACCCTTAAGTGCAGTAATCATGAAGAGGACACCCTGGCATTTATGTATATGATAGAAGATAGTTTTTAGATCCCTGAGTGTTCTCCAAACTTCTTTCCAAAAGGAACATATTAGCTTGCATTCCCACAAGCAGTGGAGAAGTGTTCCCTTTTTTCCGCATCCATGCCAACATTTGTAGTTTTGGGATTTTGTTATGTTCTAAAAATTGACCTGCCATTGGATCCTGCAATTCTGTACTAGGAGTATATCCAAAAGACCAAAAATCACTTTGCAAAAAAGATACTTGCACCAGAAGCTCCATTCATAATAGCCAAGTCATGGAAGAAGCCCAAGTGCCCATCAACCCATGAATGGATTAATAAATTGTGGTATATGTATACCATGGAATACTATGCAGCCTTAAAAAAAGATGGAGCCTTTACGTCTTTTATGTTTACATGGAGGGACCTGGAACATAGTCTCCTGAGTAAAGGATCTCAAGAATGGAGGGAAAAGGATCCAATGTACTCAGTACTTCTATGTAACCAACTTATATTTACTCACACTTTCTTATGAAAGATAGAACACATCTATAGCCCAGGATGAAGGAGAGAAATGGAGTGGGAAGGGAGGGGAGGGGGGAGGTTTGATAGAGGGAGGTTAAAGGGCAGGACCACACCTATGGAGCATATTGCAAGGGTACAAGTCAAATCTGTCAAGTGTAGAACATAAATGTCTTAAGACAATAATCAAGCAAATGAAGCAAAAGCTATGTTGATTTGTTTGATGTAAGCACCTCAGATTGTATAAAACAATCAACACATTGTATCTCACATATGCATAAATGTATTCATGATCTATGTGTATATCACTTAATTAAAAACAAAGAAAATAGAAGTCAAATACATGTCTCGTTCTCAAACATCAAATCTGGATTTCAGTTCTGAAACTCTGATTCAACATCTTTATATTAAGCACCATGAATCAATATTTGAGTCAAGCTAATTCAAACCTGATTTTAAGAAAATATGGGCTAGAGGCTGGTCTCTAACGCCATTAAAGAAAATGATTATTTGGGGAATCCCTTCAATGTGGGTAGAAAAGTCTAGAATAAAGAATTAATACTTCATTATGGTGGGGGGAGGGAACCTTAGAAAAGTAGTACTTTCCTTGGTTAGAAAAATATTTTAGACCCCCTGTTGTGTATCTGGGTTTTTTTTCTTTTGTTTTCATTTTTGTTTGTATTTCTGTTTAATCAAATGCCACAAAATGTCACTGTTCTTCTAGTATACTTGTACTCATTAAATTTGATTGGAGGCTCTGATGCCCCTATTGGAGACAGGAGAAGAGACTTTTACACTTCGTGGTTGATAAAAAACCTCGTGGCCACCCTCTCTTCGATTCTTCTGGTAATCAACTATAAAGCAAAAGCAAAATAAAAATTTAATTTAAATTACAAGTTTTTCAAGGCCTACGATATCTCAGTTCCAATGATGCAGTTGTTTCAAGCTCATGTCTTTTCACTATTGATGATAATTAGTATGTTTTTCCTAGAAATAGGCTGTTTTCACAGGCCCCATATATTGGAAAGTTTATCCCAAAATGATAAGGTAATTATGTCCCTAGTGAGGTAACACAGCTTGCTAAATGGTAGCAAATGTATAATTGGAGCAACAACATCCAAGTAGAGCCTAAGTAGAGAATTTTGTTCTAATAATCGTCCATCAGTCTTGAAAATATAGGATGGAAACTAAACAGAGAGCATAAACTGAAACCCAGGCTCAGGCCAATCTTCCATCCAACCAAAGGAAAATCCAAAACGGGAGCAGTAACTTCCTATGAAAAGGCAACTTCCTATAAAAATAAAACTTAACTTGGAATCAAGAGAAAGCATTGGCTACTCTTATTTTTTTAAAAATCAAAGTTACAAATGAGATAAACAATAAGATAATAATTTACTTCTAATTCCTTAAGACCAATGTTACTTTGAATTCCTATTTGCCACATTTTCCCTCATATTAAAATGGCTCCAGGAAATTTTAGGATACAGCTAAGGGGAGGTGTGATAGTGTAAAATATATATTTGGTCTTCATCTCAATTTCCTTGCATACAACTTCTAAAATCCTCATAATCTCCAAAGTGATTTCTTTTTGTATGCTTATGTTAACTTATGGCTTACCTTAGGAAGCTTCAGGATGGGAATTTGTCACTAGAAAGACCAAGGCAGGATTAGAGGGTTGAAAGTCCCTCTAACAGGGGAAGGGACTGAAAATTAAATTGATCACCAATTCCCAGTGGTTTAATCAGTCATGCCTATGCAATGAAGTCTCCATATAAGGCCCAAAGGACTGGGCTCACAGAGCTTCTGCATAACTGAACACATGGAGGTTCCTGGAGGTTGACAAGCATAGAGAGGTCACGGAAGCTTTGTGCGCCTTATCCTATACCTCCCCCTACACATCTCTTTATCTCTATCCCTTGTAATATCTTTTATAGCAAATGGGTAAATATAAATGTTTCCCTGAGTTCTGTGATCTACTCTGCCAAATGAATCAAACCCAAAGAAGAGTTTATGAGAACCCCAACATAAAGCTGGTCAGTCACAAGTTCTAGAGGCCAGGACTTGCCACTGGTGGAAAGGGGGGCCAGTCTTGTAGGACTGAGTCCTCACTGTTAGAATCTGATGCTATCTTTAGGTAGATATTGTTGGAATTTAATTGGAGGACACCTAGCTGGTGTCTGATGCAGAATTGATTGTTTGTCAGGTATGTGGGACCCAGAAGTCTTCTGTGTTGATAGTTGTTTGTATTTGTGTAAGAACAGGAGAACAACATGGTCTGAGTTTTTCCTAAACAGGACATATTTCATAAAAGACTTAATTTGGCTTTAGTGGGATATGTTTGTGCTTTCTCAATTATTCTGGTAAATAGTTAAGTTATTGCTAGCTGTCCCATTGTAGAAAGGTCTCCATGAATATTCTTGTTCACCATGCCACCCAATCATGATATGAAGGTGCAGGACCAGAGATTAGCTCACCCAGAACCAGAAGTACAGTAGAATCTCCATAGTTGGCAACCTCTCTACATTGACAACTTCCTTAAGTTGATCTAATTTACAGGTCTAGTTCCTTATGTTGACTAGTTTGACTAGTCCCTTGAGAGATCATCTTACACAAACTCTACGTGTATAAATAGTATACACAACAGAAGCTAATATGCAAATATGTCTCCTTAATCTTATAACTTACTTAGAAAAGAAATTTAATTCAGGTTTTACAAATTTTAACAGCTTAAAATTTAATATAAAACATCAAATAAAAACTTGTGAACCTTAAAGAAAAATTTCTATCAATGACAAAAACAAATTTTTGAACAAATATCCTAGAGGAGAGGAAGGTAAACATAGTTAAAAATAATAGACAATGTTAAAATAATTTTTTTCTTCATTTTATTTTTTACATTTCATGAGATTGCAAAGAGTAACACATGTGATGGTACTCTCTACAAAAATAAAATTTTGTATTGTCTTAAATAATTCTGTTAAGGAGCCAAAATTGAAATAAAACACTAATACTGATGTTTCAAAATATCCACCCACCTCAAAAAAAAAAAAAAAAACAGGTACTTTTAAGGGTAAAATTACAGGTATCAGATTCTGATGTATACTAAAATATTCCTAACCAAAAATTATCCTTAAGGATAATTATCATTGTGTCTTTTTTATATCTAATTGTTTGGGGGGCAAGGTATAGCAGATAGACTTATTCAAAACAAGGCTATTAAATTTCAAGTAGAAAAAGCTATGTTGAAATTATGTACATTTATATAACAAGAAATGTCAGCTGTACTCAGATGCTTTAATGTTACATGAGAAAAATTTTTGTTATTTGGGCCTGGGAGATTCAAGAAAGGGAATACACTGTGTATATCACTGAAAATCTTTAAAATTTTACTTTAAAAGAATGAAAGTTTTAGTTTGAATGATATTTTTTCCTGAGCCAGAAAAGCTGTCTCACTGAATTTGGTGACAATTGTATACTTTAGAACTAACTGGTATTATTAATAAAGGAACTGAAAAAGATTTTTTTTCAATGTGATACTTTTAGTTCCTTTCCGTTTTTGATGAGATGCAAACTGTGAGCTATTTGATACACTCAAAATACTGTTAAAAAGCTGTCATTAGCATTCTGAACATCTTTAGAAATCCTATGCAGCCTGATGTATGGCATGATAATGAAGTAAAAGGAATGAATAATGTCTTTCTATTCATAGGTACTATATCTACAATGACAACTACAGGTGGGTAAATGGTCATGGATTAATTTTATTCAAGCAGGCAGAACATCTTGATATGGGGTTTGAGAAACAAATTATTACTGTAATCCTTCCAATGTCATGCTGGGTATGAAAGATGACACTGTAGAATAATACAGCCTTGCTGAGAAGTTCCCATTTTTATTGGAGTGTGCAATTTCCTTTTCCTTGCTGGTTATAATAATAAATTTGAGATACAGCACTATTTAAAAAGAAAGGTGTGGCTGGGCATTGTGGCTCACTCTTGTAATCCCAAAACTTTGGGAGGCCAAGGTGGGAAGATTACTTGAGCTCAGGAGTTTGAGGCTAGCCTGAGCCACATAGCAAGGTCCTATCTCTACAAGAAATAAAACACTAGCTGGACATGGTGGGATGCCTTTAGTCCCAGCTACTCAGGAGACTGAATCAGGCAATTGCTTGAGCCCAGGAGTTTGAGGATGCAGTAAGCTATGATCAGGCCCCTGTCTTTCAAAAAAAATAATAATAATTAAAAAAATAAGTTTGTATGTACACATATTATATAGATAGATGTCACAGTGACACTTAAGTTGTTTCCGTATCTTAGCTACCATGAATATTACAGTGGCTACAGTGAGCATGGGCGCACAAATATCCCTATGAAGTACTGGTTTCCTTTCCCTGAATATTTATGCAGAAGTGGGATTACTGGGTCATATGGTAGTTCTATTTTTAGTTTTTTGAAGACCCTTCATTCTGTTTTCCAGAATGACTATACCAATTTACATTCTCAGCAGCAGCATACAAGGGTTCTCTTTGGTCCATAATTTTACCAGTAGTTGTTATCTCTTGTCCTTTTGGTATCAGCCATCCTAATAAGTGTGAAGTGATATCTCATTGTGATTTTGATTTGCATTTCTCTGATGATTACCACCTTTTTATTTACATGGTGACCATTGTTATGCCTTCTTTGGAAATTATTCAGCTTAAAAAAAAAGAAAGAAAACCCTCCCCCATGATAACATATCTGATGCTAGAAGAAGGGAATTATGCTAAGTGAAACAAACCAGATACAGAACAAAAAGTACTGCATGATCTCACTTATGTGTGAAATCTATAAAAGCTAGAGTCATAGAAATAGGAAATATACAGTGGTTTCAAAGAGTGGAGGAAATAGATGTTGGTCAAGGGGTACAAAGTTGCAGTTAGGATGAAAAATTCTAGAGAGAGCTACTGTGCAGCATGAGGACTATAGTTAAAAATATTATATTGTATGCCAGAAATTTGTTGAAAGTAGATTTCAGATGTTCCTACAGAAAAGTTAAAAAGGTAGTAGTGTAAGTAGATGGATATATGTTAATTTACGTGGCTGTATTAATCATTTCACTGTGTATATGTATATTAAAACATCATGTTTTTCACTTTAAATATATAGTAGGACCATTGTAAGTTGATGAACCAAGGGACTCTAACAAACTGGTCAACATACAGAGGTAGCCAACATGAGGCCTTAGTGCATGTGGTGCATGTCTGGTTTATGAAAATTAAGACAACTTAAGGTGGTGGTCAATGTCAGAAGGCGGTCAACTATGGAGGTCCTACTATATATGAATTTACGTAAAAGGGAAAAGACTTCAAGATTATCTTGCTATTAATCTGGCACAGGTTTCTCACAAAGCTAAAGCACAATAAAGGCAAAAGGAAAAGGCAGAATGTAATCAACTAAAGGATATATAGGAAAATTCCCTAACTACAACCACAGAGTATGTGGATACAAATGTACACTTTCAGGAGAATATAAATGTTTTGAAACAAGGAAGTATTACTTAAGGGTACTTACCTTAAGGAATAGCATCAGCGCTATCATCGTTTTAGGCAAAGGAACTATTTTCTAAGCTACTATTGATTATTTATAAATGAGAGAATGGGATAAAAAAAATAGCAAACATTTCAGTTGCTTGGGAAATGCTGCTCTCTTCCTGTCTCCTGTCATTTTATTGGTACTTTTAATTAAATGCTACAGTCTTAAAAAGCATATTATCATTGAGTCTCATTCTAAAGATAGACATTGTAGGCTATACAAGTGGATATTACGATGAGTTGCAGGACTTCTTGCCTCTATGGCATACTTAATTCTGATTATGCAAATTGTAATAGCTAGACTTTTGCATAATGCAGTTGAAAAAGATATGGTATCATATTTATCTATTGTGATAACTGTCTTCTCCCCTCAACTATGCAGATAGCTGAGTAAATGGCAGTGATTTTCCTTTTCCGACTGGATTTCTTTCCTATTCTATAAATAGGAATAAATCTACTTCTCTTGCCAAATATGTAAAATGTAACAGTAGTTATTTGTATTGATGTCCAGATTTTTTCCCCTCAGTCAGGCAGTTAACCCTTTTTACTTTTTTTTTTTTAAAGGGACTTATCTCAAAAAGTAGAATAGCTCAAAGTGCATAAATAAGTAAAAACCTGCTAACTTCTGGGCATAACAGATTTGATACCACCGTATTATCTTGAATAAAAATATGGCAGTTTTCACAGCCAGATAACTTGTATTTTCTAAGACAAAGTTATTATGCAATTTTTTTTTTTTTTTTTTTTATAGGCAGTAGCATTTTTTCTTTTCTTTTTCAATGTTAGAAACAAAGCCAGCATCCCACTGTTGTCAATGCTGGCAGGAAAAAAAGCCTAAGAAGGCTTATAAGGAGCCAGCATTTTAAGACACTTCTTATGCTTTTGTTATGCACCTTGTGAGTTTCAATTTATGAAAATGTAGAATGTGTTTACCTTTGCCTTTGATTGCTTGTATTTTCATTAAAATCAAAACACTCAAATCCTATAGAGCTACTTTATAATATCACTCATTGGAACTTAGATTTGATGATACCACTCTCTAAGCTTAACACCCATAAAACAGAAAAAGTTGGTATAATAGCATTCATTTCTGTGGCAAATGTAATTGACTTTGCTCGACATTAGCATGGTAAACAGAAATCACATTTTCCTAATGTATTTCTGTGTAATACATCTGTTTACTTGCAGCTTATTATGCAGGCCAGGAAAGAAATTCAATTTTATTCTTTTTGGGGATGTGAATATGCAGATTCGACAATGGCCACATTTTCAGAGCAAGTAAAATATCTCTGATGTAATAAGTTAACAGGTAACTCTTTAAACAATTGTTTTTTATTCCTTATTTTTCTGACAAAGCAGAACTTTTAAAAATTAAAAACAATTCAAACAAATATAATTCAACATATGTCAAGTCAAAGATTTTATTCAAATTATTCATTGTTATGGGAACTAGTAAGATAGTAAACTGATTCAAACAGAATCTGGAGAGGAAGGCATTTATGTGTACAAGCAAGTTAATAACAGAAACCTAGGATAAGATTGTTCGAAATAAAACAAGTCTATGCCCTTTCAAGGTTAATAAAAATATACTTTGGTGGGGAAGTATTTCCTATTGAAGAGAAATAACTTCTGTCTCTACCAGATACACCAAGTTTACTTATCATATACAGCTTTTCTGAATCTGGAAACTTACAACCAATGGTAAGCAGTGGTAATAATCCTAACTAATCCTGGGGTAGGCCTGGAAACATTGCTTCCATATGATATTGAAAGGATATTCTGCCCCTTCCTTTTTACCTTATTTCCTAGTGTCAACAGAAAAGTATACATATTCTGTAAAATAGTCTATAGAGGTTTATTCTGAGCCAAATTTGAGGATCATGGCCTGGAGCCACACCCAGGAAGCCTTGAGCTAGTGGACTTCGGTGATGGGCTTACGGTTTGATTTTGTACATCCAAGGATAATAGAATTACTGACAAAGTCATAAATCAGTATGTGAAAGGCATACATTGGTTTGGCCTGAAAAGGTGGGACATCTCATTGTAGAGGGCTATGGATTATAGGTGGGTTTGAAGATTCTTTAGCTGACAATTGGCTAACAGAGTTTGACTCTAATAAACCACGAGTCAGTGTAAAGGAAAGCCCAGTTAAGATAAGGGTCTGTTAATCAGAGACAAACTACCAGACATATGCCCAGACTCAATTGGTTTGTTGTGCTTATGAAGACATGCAGGTTTGTCTTGCATAAGCCTTAGACCTGGTAATGAGTCACAAAGGATATCTCTAGAAAGGAGGGTGACATGATGAGGCATGTCTGATCCCCTTTCTCATGGCTAACAACTCATTTTTAGGGAATCCTCTTGGCCAACTGGGGGTCCAGGCAGTGAGTCTTTGAGGGCAGGGGGGAGCCTTAAGGTTTTATTTTAATTCACACTAGTATCAAAAAAACTTTTTCATATGAATAAATTCTCTTCATATGCAAAGATTGAACAAAAATATTGGAAGGCAAAATCTCCACATTTAGAGTACATTTTATTTCCCAAATATTCACATAACTGGCTCCACAGCAAGAAAATATTTTAAAATAGTTTTTATAGCTCTTACATATCAATTTCCCCATAAGATTTGCCGACCAAAACTTTGTAACTTTCTGTTGCACTGATGCATTCCCTTTTGAGTTTCTTTCCCAGGAATGGTAAAACCTCCTTGCAGCCATGAGATAACTACAGAGCACCACTCATTTGTCTGGAAAAGACAAGATAAGCGATGCGCCACTGTAGATTGTGCCCAAGGACCCATTGAGCCTGCGCAGAAGGCTTAAAGACTGACCAATGCTAACTCCTAGCTCATTATGATACTAAAATCCCCATTCTGGGAGGGACTTATCCACCAGTTTTTGTTCATGGGATTTCTCACTGCGCTTGCGTGCCCTGTACTCTGCCTCCCTGGGAACCGTGAGGATTTTCACTCCCCTTGTGCATTACTCATTTCCACCTTAAGAAAAAAACCTTGACCCTGTTGGTTGGGAGGTGGATTTGAGGCAGTCTGTGCCTCCCCCTCCCAGCAGATGCATCTCCTGAAGTAAGTCCTTTCTTCTTTGACAATTTTTTTTTTTAATTAAATCATAGCTGTGTACATTGATATGATCATGGGGCATCATACACTAGTTTCACAGACCGGTTGACACATTTACATCACACTGGTTAACATAGCCTTCCTGGCAATTTCACAGTTATTGTGTTAAG